>JADBJO010005707.1:10000-30000 GCA_016801955.1 Conus betulinus | reverse complement strand
GGAAACGAAGTTTAAGAAAGAAAGAAAAAAAACTAAAAAAAAAAAAATTTTTTTTTTTTACACGGGGGGGGGGGGGGGGGGGGGGGGGGGGGAGAGGAGAGAGAGAGAGAGAGAACAGACATGAAAAAAAAAAACTACCCCAAACTGCTGTGCATGATGCTCAAGTTATCATCGGTTCAAAAGACGACAAAGGCGACGACGACGACGACGAAGAAGAAGAAGAAGAAGAAGAAGAAGATCCATTTCTTGAAACCAACATCCCGTCCACAGCCACAGCACGGTCGGCCCCGCCGCAGCCCCGGCACCGACAATCCACAGGGAGCAGTCAATGTCAAGTCGTCAAGAGGCAACCCACCGGAGGAGACACTGCACTGCTGCCGAGTCGCTTCGGTGGTATTCAGTGGCGCCTGTTCTGATCTAAAATACGCAGGACACCACCTACTAAGCCCCCTACTGATGACAATAATTGCTTAGTCGCGGAGCCGGCGTGAGTGAGCTCTCCCTCCGGAGGGCGCCACCACGTCCGTCCAACGACAGCCCCCATGGACTCGCCGATACCGGTGACCCCGACGGAAACCAAACCAAGGCCACAGACGTGGAGAGGACATCGAAACTGAGGTCACCATGAGAGCAGGGCATGAAGGGCCACAGAATTTGAGACATTTTTTTTTTTAATGCTGATCGATGACAATGAGGATGATGATGATTAAGATGATGCTACGGATTTCCATTTCGGTCTGAGACTACATGACAGGGCTGTACTCTACGCTTCCTTTCATAATATATCCCGGCGTCAACCAGGCCCGAGAGATACAGACACCTGCAGTGTTGGTCAGGAAATTTGAGCAACACTCTCAGAAAAACGCATCCATTAAGTGATGAAACTCGACTGTGTGGTCCCAGTCTTCCCAACTGAGTCCGCAGCAAAATCAACTCTGGGTAGGAGCCGGTCGGGGCAGAAAAACCCACATCACGGTCTAGGAGCATGGAGAGTAAAGAAAGTATCTGAAGACACACTTGCGTTCATTCACCCGTGTGGGGCTGTCAACGTCAACCCCGACTTGATCCACCCCGTTCTGCTGGGAACATGGCGATGACCTGTGACCTCTGCCTGCTGACCTGTGACCTCTGCCTGCTGACTGGGGGAATGACAAGGATGGTCGGGGAGGCAAGAAGCACTTTCAAGACCGAGCCTCATCACGTGACACGTCAATATGTCCACGGAGTCGACACCCCCATCACACACACAACCAACACCACCGTGTGTGTGTGTGTGTGTGTGTGTGTGTGTGTGTGTGTGTGTGTGTGTGTGTGTGTGTGTGTGTGTGTCTGTGTGTGTGTGTGTGTGTGTGTGTGTCTGTGTCTGTGTGTGTGTGTGTGTGTGTGTGTGTGTGTGTGTGTGTGTGTGTGTGTGTGTGTGTGTGTGTGTGTGTGTGTGTGTGTGTCTGTCTGTGTGTGTGTGTGTGTGTGTGTGTGTGGTGTGTGTCTGTGTCTGTGTGTGTGTGAAGGTGTTGTTGTTGTTGTTCTGTCTCGCATGTTTGATTCACAAGTGTTTGTTTAGAAATCAGATAATGTTTGTGTTAAGTACTGAAGCTATAAGTTCATATCCATGGGTTTCCCACGTGGACCCACATTTCATGTTACGCCGCAACTGGGCTTTCATTATTATCGTTAATTTGCCCATTCAGTTATAAATGAGCATGCAATTAATGCATGTGAATGAACTGATAATCTATAATATGCATGAACGTATAATCGACAAGCAGGCATATATACCTTAGATAAAAATAAATCCATAAAAACGTTTTTTGATAGGTCTGCATGAACGAATGAGAGATCAAAATTGTGTTCAGTGCTACGCACTTTCACCAAAGAAATGGAATAATCTACACCAAAAATAAACATGCATGAAAAATGAAAGAAAAAATACAGAGAGAGAGAGAGAGAGAGAGAGAGAGAGAGAGAGAGAGAGAGAGAGAGAGAGAGAGAGAATGTCTCTTCTTATGTATGCGCTCGAGCGCGGCGCGTGGCTGTGGTTTGTCTGGACAAATGTTCGTAGCCATCTAGACAGTATTATTAACAGATTGATTTTCAACGTTACTGTCTTTGACAAACTGCTAAAAAGTGATGTTAGAACCTATGGCCAATCATTCTCTTTTTCCAGTTTGTCAAACATAGATTCATCCTTTTTTCATTATTATTAACAGATTGTTTCTGACACTGTCTTGTATGTAGAAGTGTGTATAATGTTTTTTCCTTTCTTTTTTTTTTCAAACATGATTGTTCCTTTTTTTCACCTCCCAACAGGCGTTTGTGTGTGTGTGTAGAAGTGTGAAGTTTTTCCTTTGTTTTTTTGTTTGTTTGTTGGTGTGTGTGTGTGTGTGTGTGTGTGTGTGTGTGTGTGTTTGTATTTGTAATACACAATTTGGTTCTGACTTTTTTTTTAAATATACAAAGAAGGGAAGTTAACACAGACAGATGAATATCTATTTTTGTCTGTGACCGAGCCTTCTTTTAACTGAAAAATGGAAAACGGACGGAAATCGTATGGTTTATCCAGGGTTTTTCTTGGTTTTTAGATGAAAGGAAAAATCCGTCATACACTCCCATCCTCTCCGCCCATTTCACTAACGTCTATGACATCGTTTCTAGATTGTTTTCCGTAAACCAGTGTTGGTGTGTGGGGGGGGGGGGGGGGGGGGACAGGGGGGGGGGGGGGGAGACAGACAAAGAAAAAAATGTCCGACAAAAAGAAATTCCGTGAAAAATTTTTTTCGTGAAAACCAGTTTTTCGTGTGTGTGTCAGTGTGTGTGTGTGTGTGTGTGTGGTGTGTGTGTCCGTCTGTCTGTCTATCAATGTGAAGGGGGAGGGGGAGAGATAAATCTAAGTCTCTTAAGAAGTTTAGTTTACATATGATTAAACTGGACAGAATAGAAAAAAAAAAGAAAAATACGGACGTGTCTCCGTTTCCTTTTCTTCTTTATGTTTTTTTCTTCTTTTTTTTCTTTCTTTTTTTTTTTCTTTTTTGCCTGCTTGTTTGCTTTTTTTACGAGTTATCTGAGTAATGCAAGTAGACGTTAAATGTCTGACATGGCTCCGAGAGGACGTCATTATCACGAATGCTGTTCGATAACCGTGTCAAATATGCATATTTTACTGGAGATATATAATACTGTTTCCATTTACCTACATGGAAGCAAACATCGGTTTCAAACACACTACACCGACTGATAACAGAGAGGAACTGTCATTAACTATGGCACTGACATTATGACTGGACATAGAACGGAACTGTCAACGAACTATGACACTGACAAAGTGACTGGTAATAGAGAGAAGAACCGTCATGAACTATGGCACTGACAAAGTGAGTGGTAATAGAGAAAAACCGTCATGAACTATGGCACTGACAAAGAGGAACCGTCATGAACTATGGCACTGACAAAGTGAGTGGTAAAGAGAAACCATCCATGAACTATGGCACTGACAAAGTGAGTGGTAATAGAGAAAAAACATCATGAACTATGGCACTGACAAAGAGGAACCGTCATGAACTATGGCATTGACAAGAGGGAACCGTCATGAGCTATGGCACTGTCAAAGAGGAAACCGTCATGAACTATGGCACTGACAAAGGGCCTGGTAATAGAGAGGAACCGCCATGAACTATGGCGCTGACAAGAGGAACCATCATGAGCTATAGCACTGACAAAGAGGAACCGTCATGAACTATGGCACTGACCAAGTGACTGGTAATAGAGGAACCGCCATGGACTATTGCACTGACAATGAGGAACCCTCATGAACTATGGCACTGACAAAGCGACTGGCAGGGGAAACCATGGTTAAAACCAGTATTTTGCAACGACCACAACCGCACACTGCCTTGGTTTTAATGGTAACCGGCTCTGCGTCTAAATACTACTATGATGATCTGCCCGCGTCAAAAGATGAAAGCTCGACCTGTTACCGAGACCGGTTCAGTGTGATGGTGTCCCAACAACTTGGCAGCAAAACGTGGGCTGTCCACAATCCCCTCTGATCAAGATGTCTAGACAGAAAATGCTCTCGGGTAGGAATAACTCGATGAGAGAGAGAGAGAGACAGACAGACAGACAGACAGACAGACAGACAGACAGACAGAGACTTCAGCGCTTTACAATCACGCTTAGCACATATCACACAATTTTTGTTTTTGCAAGCTTTAAAGCTATATAAACAAATCATCAAACAGCAAATGAATTATGCCTCAACAAAAGGAAGATTAAACTAAACAAATTGTGAAGAGATACACTATACAATAAAAGGAAACACATAAAATCACATGAATAATGGAGAGAGAAGGACGTGGGGGGGGGGGGGGGGGGGGGAGAGAGAGAGAGAGAGAGAGAGAGAGGACGCAAAGTATGTACAGGGAGACAAAGGTGGTTGCTGTATTGCAGTCTTCCTCTGGAAGGCCAGTCACGTAACATCACAAACATCGACGTTGTATGTTCAGCCTCCTTATACTCTACAATGTTCTGACCAAAGGAGGAGGGGGGAGATCAGGAAGAACGGGGGGTAGGTGTGTGTGTGTGTGTGTGTGGGGGGGGGGGGGGGGGGGTACCACATGCTGCCGGTAAGCCGGACTGTCCTGTGTTGGGGGGGGGCAGTCTGAACATGGGGTGGAAGGAGGAGGAGAAGGATAGGGGTCGTAGGGTAGGGGGCGGGATTGCGGTGTGGTCAACTCTGGCTGGCCCAAAATTGTCCGCGGTGCTTACTGCCTGACCAGGAGACAGTTTGGACTGGGACACCGGCACAGGGTCGGTGAAGGAGGGGGGGGGGGGGGGGGGGGGGGGGGCCGAGGACTGTGTTGCTGACGTTGACACCAGCTGATGCTGACGTCAACTGTATCAACTGCAAGCAAGAAGCGTTGGAGGAAGGGGTGAGGAGGGAGGGGTTATGGAGAAGAGACGGCGGGGAGGCAGGAGGGGGGGGGCGCTAGGAAAGAGGGGGAAAATGGAGGGTGAATGATCTGGGATAGTAGCGGAGTGCAGGAGCAGAGGTGTGGGTAAATGGTGCTTCGCAAGTCTGTTTACACACATTACTTGCTTTTTCCGAGGGGCCAAAATTCTGACAAAAAGTAATTCGGAATAGTTCTCCAGTACACGTAAACATTCGATATGATCTTTTTTTTTTCTTTTTTTTTTGTAACATGTTCGGATTTGTTAGCTTGTTTGTTTTCGTACTAACAGAAGGTGTCCTGGCCATCAGTTAGCCTTTTCCTTGTTAAAAACACTCATTTACACACTATGTTTCCGTGGCATTCCTCGATATGCAGAACAGAACATGAACAGATTTTTTTTGGTAATAATTAGTAATTTTTTTTTTCTTACCGATGAAATGAACGTGAAGTGACTGAGCGACAAGGATTCCTTTTTAACTGATATAAAGCTTACAAATATGAAGTAGCTCAACGATAACGATTTTTAAACTGACGCGTAAACAAATTTGAAGTAAAGATTACAATTATCCTGCCGAACAAAGGGGACAAATTGCAAGACCATTGTGTATTAAATTGTTTGTCCCTTTGTCCGGCGGAATACTTACAATCAATTTGTGTCATCAATTTCCGCCTGCAGTCACCCTCACTGTGAAACTGACCTATATAAACGTGAAGTGGCTGAACGATAAAGATTTGTAACTGACGCACACCGATTTCAGCAGAAAAAAAAAAAAGTTGGTCGTCAACTAAAAGAACTCAACGGTATGCTTGGATGAGAAAAAACAAAATTACAACTGGCTGCAAAGTGAAGGCGACTTACAACTACTCATCACTCCCTCCCTCCGCACTTCTTTCAAAAAAAAAAAAAAAATCGGAATAGTCGCCCCCCCCCCCCCCCCCCCTTCTTTACTAGGTCTGTAATCTCCGAGTGTGCGTGTGTGTGTGTGCGCGCGCGCGCGCGCTGTGTGTGTGTGTGTGTGTGTGTGTGTGTGTGGTGTGTGCGCGCACGCGCGCGTACATGTGTGGTGTGTGTGTGTGTGTGTGTGTGTTGAAGCGAGATCTTCCCGAAGGCTACAGTTCCACGACGCTGACTTCCGTGTTCTCGAACAGTCACAGTCGCGACAGACGAAGTGAGCCTCACCCGACACTGGGAGGAGCTTCACGCGGCACGCCTTGCTCTCTAGTCCTGCCTCCATAGTGCGAGTTCTCTATGGTACATCGCTCGTGTCATAAGCTGAAAGTATATGGCAGGTCGGTGTGCCACTGACCGTTACGAGTGGACAGGTGTACAGGGTCGGCAACTTGGCAATAAACACGTGGACTGTCAGCAATGCCCAGTTAACCGAACTGCTCAAGATGTTGGGAGTAAATGTCCACGGAATGTGGAAAGGGAAGAACGTGCAAAGATCATGCTTCGTACACACGCGCGCACACGCACACACACACGGAAAGGGAAGAAACGTGCAAAGATCATGCTTCGTACATACACACCCGCGCGCGCGCGCACACACACACACACACACACACACACACACACACACACACCCTGCGGGATGGTGAAAGAAAAATACACAGAAATAAAACAGACAGACAATGGAACAGTTACGCGGATAATGTTGGTAAAAATAAAACAGACCAAGACAGACAAAGAGAGAGAGAGAGAGAGAGAGAGAGGAACAGAGGAGCATATAGATAAACAGACACACAAAGACATGGAGAGTGAATCTGCACACACACACACACACACACACACACACACACACACGCACACACACACACGGGGCAAACTATACAGTCACACGAACAAAGTGAAATAGCTGAAGAGAGAGATGAAAAAACAATCAAACGAACGAACAAAGCAACAAAAACAACGAACAGAGAGACCAAAAAAAAATCCAAGTCGTGCAGAAGAAAAAAAAAAGCCACAGACAACATAAATGGGCCAAACATGCTCAAATGGGGTCCTACCTCTAACTCCACACAGGGTCGTCTCAAATCACTTCTGGTTCTGGGAAACAGTCACCGGGATTGCCGTGGAGAGAAGAAGCAGGTCGAGGAAGAAACTCGGCAGCAGAAGACACTGTGTCCGTTGTCTGGCCGACACTTCAGTTAGCCAACAAGGAGTGGACTAAAAACGAATCCACTGATCAGTCTCTGATTCGATCCAAGTGGAGAAACAACTCTGCATCTTTGAGATCGTCTCTGAATCCGATGTGAGCACTTCACCTGTAGCGGACTCCCTGGTGTGGGGTGGACAACGTCAACCGCGAGCTGTGTTGCCTTCTCTCTGCTGTCTCCTGTGTGCGCTGACTGGGGGGAATGGCAAGGTAGGTCGGGGACACAGGACACTGCTGGACGTAAGCGGGTCTCGTCACGTGACTGATCGGAGCTCTCGCTGGTGTTAGCGTCCCTCAAGATGTCATGTGATATTGACTTCGTCCCTCTGTGTGACTGACGTCACCTCTGTGACGCTCCGCGCAGGCACTGGTGGTTCCGTTTTCTTTGTCCCGAGCCCTTTCAAGGCCTCTTGCATAAACCTTTTGCCGACACGCCCACTGTCTCGTGTGCTGTATTCTACTTCATATGAATGAATTTACAAGTTAATAGACATATGATCCTACATTCGACTCAATAGAAAAAAAAAAAAAAAAAGACTTACCACACACACACACACACACACACACAATGAATACGTGGAAATCAGAAACAAATTAATTAGAAGGTAAATAATTAGATAAATACTTGGTAATTAGAAAAACAAATTGATTTTGAAGGTAATTAATTAGGCACAAGTTAAAGACAACCTGATTTGCGGTCGGTGGTTTACAGTAACACTAAATATCAATACTACAATAAATCACACCAACAAAAAAAAAAAAGCACAGAAAATGAAGATTGGAAAACCAAAAGAACCAAAAAAGAAAAAATTGTATGTATTAATATTGAAAATTAATAATGATGATAAATAAATGAATAATTTAACAAATAAACAAATAATAAATAAATACATAAAAATAATATTCAATTAAAAACTTCTGGATTTTTACTATTTTTCGTAAGCATTTGATCGTTAATTTGGTCGAGTATAATTTTTTTTTTTATCCTTTTGGGGGGGGGGGGGGGGGAGTTAGGGGCTTATTTTTAAAAGGCTAATTTTTTTTGTACTTTCAATACCTTTGTTGAAAAAAAAAAAGTTAAACATATATCTGACACCTGAAAACGGTGAGTTTGTGCGCTACATTTCGCCGAGTATTACTATGAGCTGAAGCGAAATGGGAACAGATGTTTTTCCTTATAAGAACGTCGAAGCGACTGAAATTTAACTTTTTTTAAACAACAGATCGAGACTTATTTTAAGCAGAAAATACGAGAAAACAACAAAATATATGTAGGGTTGTATGGGTAAAATTGCAAAAATAAATTGACATTCACTCCCGTTCTAATTTTCTTTTTCTTTAATTCTCATTGGTTTAAACAAATTTTATTTGTTCGAGAACAATTTTGCAGAATATTCATCAAATCATGGAGCATAGGCTTATAAACCGTACTCTTACAACAGCAACAACAAAAAAAACGTACATTAGAGTGGCTGCGTCAAAAAGTTACCAAATGGAATTGGAAAGGAGGAGAATCAACAGACACAAACAAAAACAAAACAACAACAAAGACAAGCGAACAGACGAAAAACGTTTACACACACAAGAGTACACTCAAACTAAAGCACAATAATAAAAATAATCCACCACGCCTGAACCACACCATGCCATTCAATCAATAGTAATCAATACCAGGTAGAAGACCGGGAAGGTAAATGTGGTAAGCCGAATATGTTAGTTAAGTGCAAACCTATTAGAAAGCTTAACAAAATTTCCTACCATAGCAAGTATCTCTGTGTTTGCGTCCACATCCAGATCAAGGTTGCCAGTCAATAATGTTGATATCACGTTTTGCTGTGTCGTGTAGAGTTTCTATTGTCAGAGCACGGGCCTGGCGATGGAGTGGACAATTAATCAAGAAGTGGGCTGCATCTCAACTGCCGTGCCACAGTCACATGAAAGGTTGTTTCTCAGATGTCGTCTGAAAAGATCGTGGTTTAAGTCACTCATTTCCAATCTCAACTTACACAAAATTATTTCTGACGTCTTATCAGATAAGTAATAACACCTAGGCACGAGACTTTCGGTACTGCTGAGGAAACGCTTGAGAAAACTAAGAGAATTAGATACTTTAATATTGTCAGGGAGGTCATTCCAAAGAGCAGTAGATGAAGGAAAGAAGGAAGAGATTTGTATATATCTAATCTACACTTTGGCATCTGCCTCTCCAGGGGGCGCCTGAGTCGATTAGACAGGTAAGTAGGACAATTTTGTAGTACAGAATGAGTTTATGACGTCGTCGTCTCTCTTTAATGATGTAAAGTCGTATTCCTTATATAATTTTGGGTGCTAGTCCCTCAGATCGAGCCGACAATAGTTCCAATCGCATCCAGATGCACATTTTCTAAATCTTCAGCCTGTTTGTTTTGTACAATTATCCCACACGACATCCAAAAAATCGAAATGGGGCAAAAACAAATGACTTATACATTATTTCAAGTGATTTCCGACTAAAACGGTATTTAAATGAGCGGAGGCAGGCAACAAGAACACTTTTTGACAACATGGTTTTTATGTGGCGATCCCATTTACGATTATTTTGAATGATAACTCCTAGGTGTTTGTGGAATTCTGTATCAAGTAATGTCACGTTATTAAACCTCAGAGGTTCAATTTGTGGCACCGCATGGTTAGAAAATTGTCAATAATTCAGTTTTAGACTGATTAAATGTTACTTTCCATTTGAGAGCCCAATTACTGATTTTTTTCAAGATCTGAGTTTAAGATTTCTGTTCTAAGATGAGTATTTTCAAGACCTAAATAAACACTGGTATCATCAGCAAATTACTTTACCACAGATTCAATGTCATGAACAATATCATTTATATAATTAAGGAATAACATTGGTCAAGAATAGAAACTTGGGGGACGTCTGCCGATATCGGGATACGGCGATTTACTTCCCTTTAAAATTACTACCTGTGTACGATTTGTCGGCAAACCAATCAAGCGACTGTCCTCTAACACCCAAGGCAGAAAGTTTATAAAGTATTCCACGGTGCCATAAAATTTTCTTTCTAAATGAAATGTCCATGAAATGGTTTATATTATTACTATTGTTTATCAGTCTGTAAACCAGTGTAATTGTGTGTGTGTGTGTGTGTGTGTGTGTGTGTGTGTGTGTGTGTGTGTGTGTGTGTGTGTGTGTTTGCGCGCACGCGCGTGTGTGTGTGTGTTCAGAAGCATGTGAACGGCGGAAGACCAACACTAATTAAGCGACTCACTGATGATGTTCCTTAAAAAAAAAAACACATGGATATGGCCTGTACGTATGACTAGCCCAGAACGTCCGGGGGAACAAGCTGAGTAGGGGACAATTTGGGGCGGAGTCACCGGTCCAGAGCTGGTGGGGGGCGGACACAGCTCATGACGTCACTGAAAGGCCCTGCACTCTGTGTACTGTGACACCTGGGGGTCCAAAGTCCCAGTGGCTAAGTGTTGTGGACGTGGAAACCAGATTACAGCTTTAAACACAATAAGAGAAAGGAAGAGAGGGGCATGTCCGGATGGGGGGGGGGTGTGTGCAAAGCAGGGGGGGGGGGGGGGGGGGGGGGGGGGAAGGAGGGTGGTCGTGTTTTCAGTTCACACTCTTTACTTGTTCTGTTGTTGTAATCACTGTTGTTCTTGGGGGGGGGGGGTGCGCTCGCGCCTAAAGCTACAACTTTTTTTTTGTGGTAAGTTTGAACTTCTTCTTCTATCTTGTTAAACGTAATTTAAAAAAAAAATAGAAAGTACTGGTCGAGCACATATCAACTTGCGTTGTTGCGTTTGTTGTCCGTCGAGACGACGAAGACCATCTAGTCATCCTGGGATCGGGGGCGAGTGCGTAGATGGCTGGTCAGGCCGATCTGCGCCCGGAAAAGACTATCACAGTACGGACAGGGGATGGTGGCAACAGCTGGAGATCTGTTGACACTGGCCTTCCTGATCATCCTGATCAGCTTGTAATATGGTGGGGTAAGGCGAAGAGAAGATGGCGTTATTTTCAAATCAGCAAAGATTTTCGTTTGAAATTTTCTAATGAGATGAAGAAAATTAAAATTGCTGAAGAAGAATGTCTTTGTCCAAATATGATCAAGACTGACTGAATCAAAAAAAATCTATCAGTGTAACAAACAGAAATGCATGGAGTGTCTGCATTAAAAAAAAAATAAATATAAATATCAAAAGAAAAAATATATAGCAACACTCTCGCGTCGCTCTTTTCCTTCCTTCCCCAAAAAATATGTCTGAAACGGGTTTCCTTTCTGGTTTGTTTTTGTAATTTGTCATTAGTCTATAAACCAATGTTTGTGTGCGTGTGCGCACGCGCGCGTGTGTGTGTGCGCGCGCGAGCGCGCCTGTGTGTGTATGCGTGTGTGTGCTAGGAGGACGGACGACACTTCTTAAGCAAATTGTAACAACTCCTAGCATTAGCCCGAAGGAAAAAAAGTAACTACATCTGTATGCCTTAGCTCCTGCTGACAACTGATTGTTGGTGCATGTGTGTGTTCATATGGCTGTCAGTTTTTGTGAAACGTGCAAATGTGTAATGCTATTTTTATTTATCATTATTATTATCAGTATTAACATTAACATCATCATTATTGTCAAATTTACAATAAATAAAAAGAAATGGAAAGTACGCAAGTGGGGCAACACTACAAGTTGAACATGTCGGTAATGTAGCTTTCATACCACGTGACATGCGTCTTATATCCGCTCTCAAATGAAGGAGTACATAAACTAATCTTTTTCAGGGAAAAAAAAAAATTTTGAATGGCCAACTGGAGTGTTAAAAAAATATGACTAAACATAAGCGAGTGAAGGGGGGGGGGGGGGTATGGCCGTGTGTCGGCTTGCTACGTCAAGTAAGTAAGGACATGTCACCCCAAGTAAATCGAATAAAATGGCAAAACACACATCTCGCTAAGCGACACAATCCCTTCCTTCCTCCCACCCATCCCTCTATGTCGCCATTTTTCCTCCCCCTCCCCCCCCCCCCCCCCCCCCCCCCCCCCCCCCCCCCCACCCCCCCCCCTCCCCCCCCCCCCTCGAATCTACCATCCCCTTCTCCTCCACGTCTCCCTCCATTTTTTGTTATTGTCGTCCTTTTTATCAGCACCCCGTACACTGGCGATTGTGGTGTGCCATCAGTACAACTTGGTTTCATTCAGTTTCACATGCAGCTAAACGGAGACCCAAACACTCTGTTCAACGCAAATGCTCGGGTGCTCAAAGATGACGTTCTTAGTCGCTGCCATCTTTTTTTTTTTTTCCCCATATGTAACGCGGCACTGAAGAGGATTTTTGCAACCATCCGTGTTGTGGAGAGCTTAGCAACTGGTCTTTAAAAAAAAAAAATCGTGAAGTAACTTTAAGTGTTTGTAAATGTACTGAAGTCAAAAACAACGTTGAAGTATTAAAAAAAAAAATTAAAACAAACGAATACACAAACAAGAACAACAAACAAACAAAGAAAAGAAACACTCGTACCTTTCATGTATATTCCCGAGGATCAAAACGGTGTGTTGAGGGCCTTTTCTCCCCGTTTTCTCCGCCTGTCCGACACTGGCTGACGTCTGTGTCAAAATGGATGTGACTCGTCGAGTCTCGACTTCACCCGGTAGGAGGAGTTGGACTGACTGGCAAACAAGCGCACCTCTGTCTTACTATGGAAATACGCGTGCGTCAAGAAATGAAATGACAGACTGTTCGCTTCTTTCGGATACCAGTGGCGACAAAGCTTAAGAATTTGGAGAATTATGTAGCTTAGTACAAATGCTAAAATAATTAATAGAATAGACAATACAGAAAAGAAATTCAAAAGTTTAAATCAGTCAGCCTACCTTATCTCTGATTTAGCTTCTTTAAATGACAAACAAAAAATCTTCAAAATGTTTCAATACAAACGAAATAAAATGCTGTCTCTTAAGTCCAGAGGTCAAAAAGGATATTTGTTGTGGTTGTAATCATGTAACCCATTATTTTTTTTTTCCACCTGTACTATCGATAGTGACATCCGCTTAGTACAATGAAAAACATAATTTAAACTTCTCACACTCGACGGTTCGGCGTGTAACTGAGTGGCGATGGTGACGGGTCGGGTGCTGGGTTCATTTTTACAAGAGGTCTGGCGACAGTGCCCGACTCACAGGGTCAGGGTGTGTGAACACGTTCATGGGGTGGACAGAAGTCATGAAGATCATCCTGTGATTCCATTGTCCACGAAGCGTCTCACCAAACACAGTTACATTCCAGACCACTGTACTTTTATCTTTTGACGCGGGCATTCTACCGTAGCCGCCATAGCAAACGCCTTCTACGGGGCCGGAAGAGCTCAGTTGGTAAAAGCGCCAGACTCGTGATCCTGGGGTTGCCGGTTCGAATTTCGGTACAGTGGGATTTTCCTCAGAGTTAACATTGGCTCCGACTCCATTCCCCATACAGTCCTTCGAATGAGACTATAAACCGAGGTTCCGTGTGTGAACGCACGCACACCATCTTGCACACACGTAAAATCCCATCATCAACTTTCGGATGAGAAGGCCAGTTTGGCCGTTGGTATGGATGACACGTTACACATAGCATGCACCCTCCCCGAAGATGGAGTATGGCTGCCTTAATGGCGGGATAAAAAAAAAAACGGTCATACACACAAAACTCCGCTGCCTGTCTATACAGACACTGTCCGCAGGAGTATCAGCCTGCGTACGCAGAAAGAAAGAAAAGAAAAGAAAAACACGCCTTCTACAAACTGCCTGTTTCACCACAAAACAAGTGACCAGCCACCAGAGCAAGTAGAAAGGCCCTTTCCACTTCGTCTGCCAGGCACCCAGGAACCTGCTTCCCGTAGACAGTGGCGTAACGGACACTCAAAATGGTGCGTTTGAATATCCGTTATGCCATTGTGCACGGTAAGTCGCTGGTCTCTGGTCTTGCGCAGAAGCAGTAGTTTGTAGAAGGCATGGGCCATGAGAGACTGGTACTGATCGGATCATGTGGTATGAAGGAGTTACAGCGAGAATGACTGACTTGCCAGTATCCCTGTCTTCTTTATGGCCAATGTGTTCAACATGCAGCTAAACAGAGACTCGAACACCCGATTCAACGCCTAGGGTACGCTACTCCAGACGACGTCATTCGTCGTCGCCATATTTGATTTATACGTCTGCAACGCGGCACCAAAACCCCAATACTGCAACCAGCTGTGTTGTGTAGATCTTAACAACTGGTGTTCGGGGGGGGGGGGGGGGGGGGGGGGGGGGGATCGTTAAATTCGGGAGAATGTTTTTTTTTTTTTTTTTTTGGGGGGGGGGGGGGGGGGGGGGGGAGGCGAAAGCGAAACACCACGAGCTAAAGTAAGAGCACTATTCAGAGTTAAAGTTTCACCGATCGGTCTAGCTGCTAGTGAAAACTTGCCGGCACGACAAAGTTGGCGGCACTAAATGTACGTCCATCGTCCCACAGGCGAGCGATGGGTGCACAGTTCTCTATTTAGCTGCATCCACACCACCACCACCCTTCCCATCCCCATCCTAGGACTGCCGGGGGGAAGGAACAATGTAACACTACACTTAGACCACCAGAACAACAACAAGTTCTGACGGGTAACACCTATGTTCACTTTAAGTTTCAAAACGGAGTGACTGAGGTCGCAAAATGAAGCAAAACTTAGAGAGAGGGGGTTAGGTACCGCTAAGGACACAGAGTACTGAACTAGACACAATACATTTCAACCTCTTGGGTCTTCTTCAGGCGAAAAACAATAACATTTAGGACAGTGAAAACGAAGAACGAGAAACCACTTATTTTCTCCTGTTCGCCTCGCGATCAAAATGGCCGCCGGACGGAAACGAGGCCACCCAGGATGGGATCATGGGAGAGGAAACAGTGACGGGGGGAGGAGGGGATAAAACGGGGCAGGGAGTGTGAAGCAATGGGGTTTGTAGCTTGTTTTGTAGAATAGTATGATATATTAGTGACGGCAGTGATTATGTCGATTGATAATAGTGCTTAGTGTGGGGGGAAAAATAGATCAGTCAATCAATAAAGAAAGAAATAAACGACTTCAATGTGTGGTGATGGTGATGATAGTAGTTTTGGGTGGGTAGTTGAATGTGGGGGTGTGGGTAATGCTAACAAAATCTTATGTATGGGGGAAAATAGTAAATAAAATAAAAGTAAATAAATAAATAAAATGAAAATAAAACTAAATTAAAAAAATAAATAAATAACCTAAAATAAAAATAAATAAGTAATTTTTTTAAATAATAAGAAAATAAATAAATGAATGAATAAAATAAAAAAAGAAAGAAAGAACAAAATAAAATAAAAAAGAAAGAAAGAACAATATAAAATCATAAAAATAAAAAAAAAAAAAAAATAAAAATATATGGAGGATGGCTGAAACTTCTGTATGAAGTGGGTAGTGGGGGGCTATGGTGGTGGTGCGTGTGTATGTGTGTGTGTGTTGGTGGAAGACATTGCCGACTAGTGTGGAAGTGGTGGGTACGTATATTTGTGTTACTGTTGGATGTTGATGCCTTGGGGCTGTAGCGTACCAAGTCTGGCAATGAGATGGGACTCTCGTGTGATGTACGTTTAAAGCTGTCACTCTGTGATTGCCAGAGTGCCAAGACTTTCACATGGTTGATGTTGTGTTGGGAGTACAGGTGGTTGAAGTATAGGCCAACGGGTTTGGGTCGGTGGTGGCGGATGTCAGACAGGTGTTCAGAGATGCGTGTCTCAAGAGTGCAGAATGTTTCACCTATATAGACTTGCCACACAGCTGGCAATGGATAGCGTATACAATGTTGCGGCTCTGGCAGGAGAAATGTGCGTTGAATAGTGAAGGAGTGAATGTGCGTTTAAATGTTCACGTTGGACGCCTGCTGGATTAGAACTCATAACCTCTGATTGCCGGCACCCAACAGCAATACATCAACAACCATTGAATGGAGAGACAGACAGACAGACAAAGACAGAGAAAAGGGCGCACATGTGCCTACCTTCATTTCATTCAAGTCGAACCAATCGGCATCATGTGTCTGTCAATGTTTGCCAAAGACCTGTTCTCCCCGTGTTCTGCACCAGTCCAACACCAGCGGACATGGCGGTGGGCTGGCTGATGTCTGTGTCACAGTGGACATCACTCCACAAGTCCAACACCAGCGGACAGGGCAGTGGGCTGGCCGATGTCTGTGTTACAGTTGACGTCACTCGTCCACCCTCACCTCGCCGCGGTAGGTGGAGATCGTTTGGCGGTCAAGGCATCTTTGTTATACTACCGAACTACGCACACGTCAAAATAACAGATTTACAACGGATTTTTACATCGGAAGCCGCAAACTTTCCACTGGAAAATAAGGATCATACCCCCTCCTCTTCCCGCTCAGATCAGGATAAAGCCTACGCCTAAAAATCTATACATAGCTAAACATACTTGGAATCTGACAGAAGACACAACGCTATGATCATACTTTTTGTTTTTTAATTCAAACTGGTTTGGGGTCCATCGTGCGAGGACTGATGCCATCTCTCCACGTGAAGAGGTGTGTGTGTGTGTGTGTGTGTGTGTGTGTGTTGTTTTTGTTATTGTTGTTGTTGTTACAGGGCTTTGTTCTTTGTCATTCTGCAAAAATAAAAACGGTCCCTGGAGAATGTGACTTTGTTTTTTGCTGTTTTTTTTTTTTTAAGTAGGAGTGACGTTACCCTGCCAGACAGGAAAAGGTTGTATGGGGAAGGAAAAGGAACAGACGCACGTAGGAGAGGGAGAGGGGAGACAACAGGGTTTTCTTTCCCATCCTTAAGCCGACGATGAACACTTGAGACGCAGTGGCCAGCCAACCAGGCGCCAGCCCCTATCACCTGTGTCAACAGCAATCGGCGCTAATCACAGCTGACCGGCGAGTAGCCGCCTTTCAAATGGCTGTCATCACTGTCATCAGGGCCATTGGAAACACTGGGCTTTAACAGGTGGTCAATTAGGGACGAGTTGTGTTGGGATAGGGGCAGGAGGAGGGAGATGTTACAGCAGCCTTTGTTTGTTGATTTCTCTCGAGGGCATGGAAGGAGAGAGAGAAAGAGACAGACAGACAGACAGACAGAGATCTACAAGAGCCCCGAAAGCAAGAGCACAAACTATCGATCAGCAGCCACTGGTAGCCCTTTCTGACTGCTATGGTACCATACTCGCGTCAATAAATACCAAACTTGTTGGAAAATGATCCCTGCCGTGACATCTCGTGGACACCCCTAACTGCGCATGTAACAAATCCCTACCCCATCTCTCTACGTGAAGGCGTGTGTGTGTGTGTGTGTGTGTGTGTGTGTGTGTGTGTGTGTGCTGATGGTATGTGTGCGTGTGTGTGTATGTGCGTGCGTACCGTGTGTGTGTGTTTGTGTGTGTGTGTGTGTCTGTCTGTGTGTGTGTGTGTGCGCGCGCGCGCGCGCGCACCTGTGAGACTGGTCTTCTTCCGAACTCGTTTGTGCCCATCACGGAAACAAGGTAACTGTGAAGAAATCTATTTTTAGACATAACACTACTGGCTGAACTGAAAACACGTTCATTAAAACGTCAGAATATCAACATGGTGGGAGGGCGCGAGGGGAGGGAGGGGGGGGGGGAGAGCGTTGGGATGGGTTCCAGTCCTGCTGGCGCTCAATACAACAACTGACATTTTCGTAATCCATCTTCCTTTATTCTGATAGTAGTGTCGGGGACTGTTAAATAACCTCCCCACCCACCCCTCCCCTTTTCCTACTCTCCTCCACCCCTCCATCGTTCAGACACAGTGTACCTGCTCTAAAAGGAAGTATTTGTTGCGATTTTTTTTTCCCTTGCGCGTTTCTCGCTGTGGTAAAAGAGCTCGCGTCACAGGTGGCTGACTGACCACACAACACCATCGCCTCACTCATCCCCTCCCTTCACGCAACAACCCCCCCCCCCCCCCCCCCCGGCCCTCTTCCTCTCCCATAATCCCCTCTGTCATTTCCTTCGGTCAGCCATTCTTCACAGCTTACCACATGGACATCAGATAAGTCGCTCTTCGTTCTTTGTTTGTACTGTCCTAAATGTTAAATGTTACGTATTTTGTTTTCACTTGAAGAAGACCCAAGAGGTCGAAATGCATCGTGTCTTGTGTACTTTGTTCGTCAATGTCCTCGGCGGAAACTAACCCCCACCCTTTCTAAACTTTCCAACTCCAAGTTCCAGGTTTTCTTATGG
The DNA here is from genome assembly GCA_016801955.1 of Conus betulinus. Taxonomy (NCBI): domain Eukaryota; kingdom Metazoa; phylum Mollusca; class Gastropoda; order Neogastropoda; family Conidae; genus Conus; species Conus betulinus. The sequence goes on along the minus strand of JADBJO010005707.1, from coordinate 11,650 downwards.
GAGCAAGAGTTGCCCTACTTGTTTATTGTTTACTGTTCCCTGCCTCATTTTATTTTCAACTTCGTTTCAATCAAATCGAGGTTATTTGTATTTGCTTCATTCCGTCTTTGTGTTTGTCTTTTGATCTCCCTTGTGTTCTTCTGGGTGGATCCTCAGGCGTAGGTTCAAAGATTGCCCCTTACTTTTTGATGACGGAGGGGTTGTTGGCCTGCGCTGTTTTTTTTTTCCCCCGCTTGATCGTCTTTGTATTTGTCTGACTTTATTCAAATTTAAAAGGCTGTGCCAGTCTGAAATAAAAGTTACTCTGTGTTAGGTTTTCTTATGGGAGCAAAAGTTACTCTACTTGTTATTGATTACCAACTCCAACTCCACTCCTCTTCCCTTTACCCCTCTCCCTCTCCCCTTCTTCAAACTCTCCTACCAGTGGGAGGAGCGTGGACCGCCAGCCTTCGCTGTACTTTTCTTGCTATGGTAAAATAATTGCGTAAGAAGATAGAAAGTATGATGGCTTTGCGTTTAATGAGCTGTCTGACGAATGTGACTGAAGGCATAATTATGTCCGATAAACTAAATGAATAAATTAATAGATAAATAAATAAATATATAGTTCTGACAACAATATAACTGTATAGAACTGTTGAGAAAAAAAATTAGGGGAAACAATACACATGAACAAAGTGTGTGTGTGTGTGTGTGTGTGTGTGTGTGTGTGTGTGTGTGTGTGTAAAGAGGGCGGGGGTTAGAGTGTGTGTGCATGTATGTGATGTGTGATTCATCTGTTGAATATGTAACCGTCGCATAAAGAACATTTCTGTACATAACTTGAAAAATAATTAGATTTAAGGGGGAAACATAAGGGCAAAAATGAAATCACTGGGTCGCCAAACGAATGGATCAAACAAGTTACAAAACCGACAGAGTGCGTTTTCGACCCATTGGTCTTCTTCAAGCAGGACAAAAAACATTCAAAACACCAGCCACCTTGGCGAAGTGGATAGCGTCGCGGACTCCCGGCTGGGAGGTCGTGGGTTCGATTCCCATCAGAGTCATGTGGGATTTTTCTGCCTCGACCGGCTCCTATCCAGAGTTGAGTTTGCTACGGGCTCAGCTTGGAAGACTGGGACCAGACAGTTGAGTTGCCCATCCACTTAATGGATGCGTCTCTGAGAGTGTTGCCCAAATTTCCTGACCAACACTGCAAGTGTTTGTAGCTCTCGGGCCTGGTTGACGCCGGGGATATATTATGACAGGAAGCGTACAGCCGTGTCATGCAGTCTCAGACCGAAATGGAAATCCGTAGCATCATCTTCATCATCCCTATTCTCATCGGTCAGCATGAATTTTTTTTTTTAAGTCTCAAATTCTGTGGCCCTACATGCCCTGCTTTCATGGTGACCTCAGTTTCGATGTCCTCTCCGCGTCTGTGGCCTTGGTTTGATTCCGTCGGGGTCACCGGTATCGGCGAGTCCATGGGGGCTGTCGCTGGATGGACGTGGTGGCGCCCTTCGAGAGACAGCTCACTCACGCCTGCTCCGCGACAAAGCAATCATCGTCGTCAGTAGGGGGCTTAGTAGGTGGTGTCCTGCGTATGTTAGATCAGAACAGGCGCCACTAAACACCACCGAAGTGACTCGGCAACAGTGCAGTGTA
>JADBJO010005706.1:132500-145000 GCA_016801955.1 Conus betulinus | reverse complement strand
ATTTTCGATGTATTAACAGCACGAATAGTCAGGACTAGAATTAGTTCTGGTTCAATACTGACAGACTGCTTAAGTTGTACCCGAGGGGTAAAACAAGGTGACGTTTGAAATTCAGTGTTGTTTTCTTCATGTACTAGAGAGTTAGCGTGAGACGTGATCCGAAATGGGAAGCATGGTGCTACATTTATATTAGTTTTAGCAGATAATAAGACTCTCCTGTGGGAAACAATCAGTACTCCATTTAAAGCTGGATTCTGGTAAGATGGAATATTGTGCCCGTTTCAGTGTTTATTTATACTAAGGAATATATTCTTCAAAAAGGCCGAGTTTTTTTGTTTTTTTTTGTACCGAGTCAGAATCTTGCGAGCAGAGCTTAACACGCTTTGTTATGGATATCGCAAGACTTACGTAAACTGAATTACAATGCCATTGATGTATATCTAAAACTATTTAACAAACACAGAAAAAATTCTTCGAAATGGGGCTGTGTTGTGAGGACTACGTAGCACAGCTTGCCACTGTGAAAAAGGTACGTATGTTTGGTCTTATAAAGTTATATGTTGCACACCTTACGATCTGAGAGGCAAACAGTTACCCAGTTCACGTAAATTTTGCTGTCAGGCGTGTGTGATATTGGTTAAAGTTGACAAAAGGGATAAGACAAGTTTACCGCAAAAAACATATAATAGATTGCTTGATTCAGATTCTCTTGTCAGGCCAAACTGGGTATTTGATATTTCTTATAAATAGGACATGTTTGGTTTAGGCAACTGTGGCTAAGCCAAGGCGTCGAGGAAACAATTCAGTTCCTTTTAACATTAAAGAAAGATAGTTACTTCGTAGAAGACAGGAATGGAACCTGCCTGTTAAAACTAGCAAACGATTTAATCTGTATGATACTTTTCGCATAAAAGCTGTTGATAAAATGCACTGAAATTTACATTAAGACAGGTACCTTAAAATCATTACATTAAGATGTATACTTACCATCGCGGAACTTGTTTCAAAAAGTAAACACCACGCCCCTGTTTGTTTTGATTTGTTCATTGGGTGAACAAGTGAAAGAAGGTAGGGTGCATTTTGTTTTGTGCTGGTCAGTAGTAAATGATTGAAGGGTAGAGTACGCACATCTAAAACCTTACGTATGCTCAAAGCATTTTTTTTTCTATTTGTTGACCTATTTTACTTCTAACATCAAAATAATGAACGAACAACCTAAACATTTCCATTTATCAAAATGAAGTGTTTAAGTTACGATCCGAGTTTGTTTCTAAATGTAGTAGCCTTGACTGGTCATACTATCAATTTAAACATTGGAATGATTGTTGACTTGCACACCATTCATGAGGGACAGTCCCATACTAATGAATAAAATCTCTCTCTCTCTCTCTCTCTCTCTCTCTCTCTCTCTCTCTCTCCTGACCGTCCCCCTCCCACACCCACCCCAAAGCAGCAGTGCTATGTTCCAACACAATTGACCAACATGGGTCAAGAGAGGTGAAAAGTACAGGCATCGTGAGCATAGAAAGGAAAACAACTGTGGACCATCATCACCTTCCGTCATCCCACTACTCCCACCCTCCGGCTTTCCATGTGATTTCACAACGATGGTGGTATCAGTAATACTGGTTACAAAGACATTGTGAATATTGACATTCTAAAACAGTATATCGCCACCCATACCCTCCCCATTTTGCTATGTTCGTGACATGCGACCCAGTATCACAGCCTGTCGAGATGACCCCAAGTGACACGAGGGAATGATCAGTGACATTCTGCCACGATAAAGGCATCACAAGGGCCTTGGAATCAAACGAGCTGCAGTAAACAAGTTTCTAAAAATTATGCACGGAAAGGACCTGAAGCTGCAGATTGCTTCGTCCCTTGAACCTGTGGCGGCCATATGTATATATGTGTATATATATATATATATATATATATATATATATATATATTTGTTGATTCGTAATCTATCGTATATGTGAGATTTGACAATACCGTAAAGAATTAGATTCCTGTCAGTCAAGCAAAGCACTGGGGCACGATCGGAAATCTCTGACAGAGACATCATGATATGCCTTAAAGCCCTAACGAAAAAAAAAATGTATTATCTTCATTATATCTAAAGCAAACAAACACAGAAACGAAAAAAAGCAAAAACAAACAAGCATACAAACAAACAAAAAACGTGTAGGGGAATAAAGATACTACATCTGGAGACACTTAAAATTTGGCGAAGTATACATGATTATTTTGATGTACTTTTCTTCATTTGTGCTCCTCAGTTTTTCGATCTCAATGGTCTTTGTTCAATGACGTGCTGTATAAATGTCAACGGAATTAGGATTCCTTGCCGCAACAACACCTAATGTCACTTATTGGATCAGTTAGATTTTAAATAAATTAATATTGTGTGTCCCTATCCCAAAACTCCCCCTGCCTTGTGTATGGTCTTTGAAAATGTTGGCCACAATCTCTCTCTCTCTCTCTCTCTCTGTCATCGTTCCTCCCCTTCCCTGGCTCCGTTCTTTTTCAGGCAGGCAAGAAGGCACACAACTTCAGCTGCATTAGCTCGTTTCGTGTGGGAGAGACCGGAAACACCCTGGCTGCCTACATCTTCACACACACACGCCCTTGATTTTAACTGACTCATCGGAACGTGGTGCAGAATCAGGTTCTCTCCCCCTCTTTCTCTCCTTTTCTCTTTGCTTCTCTTTTTTTTCCCTCTTCTGTCCCACCTTTTCCCTCGCCGCCTTCTGCCTGCATTATACATGTCGTCTCTTTCCCTCCGCTTTCCCCCTCCTGCACACTGGGGCAGGGAAATAGCAGTAGAGCGTGAGGGCAGCCATTCGGGGTAAAACGAAAAATAGAAATCAGTCATAAAAGAAATTAAACAAAAAAACACACTCCAAATACTTAAATCAGCTGGTTTGCAATGGGTAATGTGAAATTGATAAAAAACGATGTAGAAACGATAAAATGCGGAAGAGAGTTGAGTGCGTTCTCTCTCTCTCTCTCTCTCTCGTTGACAATCCCAAATCATGGCCTTGTGTTCTGCCGTTTTATATCCCCTTCCATGGCTCCATTCTTTTTCAGACAGGCAAGAAGACAGACAGACACTTCAACTGCATTGGCTCGTTTCGTGGGAGACCGGAAACACCCTGGCTGCCTACATCTTCACACACACACGCCCATGGTGTTAACGGACTCAGTGGAAAGTGGTGCAGAATACGATTCTCTCCCTTCCTTTTCCCTTTGCTTCGCTTCTCCTTTTTCCTCTTCCGTCCGTAACTTTTTCCCTCTCACCACTTCTGCCTGCATGCATATACGTCTTCCCTTATCCTCCACTTCCCCCTTACACACTGGAGCAGGGAAATAGCGGTAAAGCGTGAGGGCAGTCATTCGGGGTCAAACGAAAAACAGACATCGGTCATAAAAAAAAAAGACACACCTCCCAATCCTTCAGATCAAAAGGTTTGCAACTGGTAATATGAATTTTAAAAAGGGATGAAGAAAGGAATATATGCAGAAAACAAGTGTTGAGTGCATCTCTCTCTCTCTCTCTCTCTCTCTCTGTGTTGGGCACGTGAGAAAATGGGAGGGGGAATAGAGCGTGAGGAAAGGCAGTCAAATTAAAACGAAAGAAACTAATCGAAAAGAATAAGACATACTCCGCAGTCAACCAGGTCCGAGAGATTCAGGCTTGATTAGGACACTGCAAGAGCAGGCTCAAGTATCAGATGAACTGTGATCTTGATAGTTATCAACCGCGTGGGAGTTTCCAGAATTCTCTTCGTTCCGAAGCACGAAAAAATATATGTGTACACAAATAAAACGAAGGAAAAATAAAGAGATTAAACAACCTACAGGGACTGTAGCAACGCGGATGGCCAGCTGTGTCAAGGATACTTCACTGGATCGTCTGTGAACTTGTGGCTTTTTTTTTTTTAGTCGCCGGGAAAAATTGACTTCCGGTCATGAAGTTGGCCGCATGTAGTGTGCTGTTTGTATTGCTGATGCGAGTCGAACACGAGGTTTTCAAAATAGGCCCGCCGTTAAATATCAATGGACATTGTCCTTATGGTTTTGTTATCTTTCTTGATTGTTTTTTTTTTCGTTTTTGTTGGTGTTACTTTTGAAAGCAATGGCCAGTGAAGTGGTGACGGGAAGACTATAGTCTGCATTGAGAGTGTTACTATTGCAGTTGCAAAAGTTAGTCACTTCGCTTACGGACTAGTCGGTACAAAAATCTCTCTTACGATTGGCTAATAGTTTTGACGCAAGGATCTATGAAACGTCTTTGCCAGGGGTCACACGCCAGTGCCAATGTGCGTCTGACCATCCATCGTTTCCTCCTTTGTTTAGAAGTTAATGAGACAAAGGCCTCTTGGTTGTCACCTGCTGCCACGTACAGCCATGAAGAGCCCAGATTGACCCCCCCCGCATGTTTGAAACTAGCCACGAGCGGTTTTCAATTTCACGTGCAAAAAATCGATGTTTTGAGAACCAAACTTAAAACACACGGATGTCTTGATCATGTTGAAAACACAGTGGCGCCTGCCTGAGTGTGCCTCCTACTTCCGTCCACGTTTTCTGATTTAAATTCTCTCGATTTAGGATGGTTTCCTTCGGGGATTAACTTGAAAGTCTCGTCTAATTATACACCACCGTCATTGCATCTCCTCACCATCTCCCTTCCCCTGCTTCCTTCTTGGGCCTCCATGCAGTTCAAATAGGAGCAAACTCTGCTTGGTGCTCAGAGTCATTCCTATCCTCGCTCTCTAGAAACGTGTCTGTAAAATGGAGGATATTCATATATGTGGGTCTCAGTGTTCCCATTCACACACAGCACACTACTAAGGCAGGACTGGGATGCAGGCAATGTAGACTTGCACAATGATGACAGTTCGGATGGGGTTCGACCCTGAGGTCAGTCAAGTTTTTCAAAGCCATGATGCTATCCACTGCGCCACAGGAAAGGGTACTATCTTCCTTTGTTTTGTACCTAATGTCATTAAATGATTTGAAGATGATCTCTGATGACAAAGAGAGAGAGAGAGAGAGAGAGAGAGAGAGAGACAGACAGACAGACAGACAGACAGACAGGCAGACAGACAGACAGACAGACAGACAGACATACAGACAGATAAAACAGCTCAGTTCAAAGGACAAGGAATGCATTTTCATATTGATTTTGTACTTTCTTTTAATACTAAAGAAAGAACCATCGAAAGGCAAGAAAAAAAAATAAAACGTCAGCAAAACAACAAAAAACAAAAAAAACAACAAACAAACAAACAAACAAAAATTCAGCCGGGTCATTATCTTTGCGATGCTAGCGCTTGTCGTTTGTCATTGATCCTGTTTGTTCTTGCTGCTCTGATAGCTGTTTATGTCATCCAAGCTAAACACTTTCGAGATCACTCAGTGTATATATGCGCGCCCTAACAGAAACATAAAAGCAAATGTTAACATACCGACCCACCCCCTACTCGTGTTCTCTCCAGCGTGCATCCGGAAGTCATCAACAAGGCTGTTTCCTTAAAAATCACATCGCGTCAGCAATGACGATGCGTTTACTGCAAATGAGCGTGAGGAAACTGGAAGAGTGCGTGTGTGGTCTGCATTCAAATTGACACAGATTCAGACTTCAAGATGACAAAAACCGAGAGCGATTGTTCGACTTTTTGTATTGCCAGCTCTGTTCCATCTGTCTGTCTCTCGACTGTTCGGTGCCTTTCTTTCTTTCCTTTTCTTTCTTTCTTTCTTTTTTTTTCTCTTTTTCTTTTTTTTTTTTTTTTTTTTTACCCGTCTGTCTTTCTTTCTTTCTGTCTGTTTGTCTGTCTGTCTCATTTCTTTCTTTTCAACTATCTGGACAGATAGGTAACAACATACCGAGAAGACATGCAAAGGCTTCGTAAAAAGATTCATGTGAGTTCGACGTGGCTGAAGAGAACTTTCACTAAAATTCAATGAGACGGGCAGCCTAGCAGATAATGCACTCGCATGATAAGAGAAAGAATCCTGGTACAGTATGTCATAATCCCATCACACCGAAAATTTCTTCCCGTTGGTTGCGAAAGGGCATATGTCAAAACTCATACCCTGGTCAGTAACTCAGACCGACGAAATTTCCCCTTTGTTCCAAATCGCCTCCATCTTCGAATTTCTTACAGTCTAAAGCAACAAGCATATTAATCATACTGCACCTGAATTTTAAGGGGAGGAGAGGGGAACCAGAACTAATACTCTATTTCAAAGCCACTCCACAGTAAGTGATAAAGGACATGGTCTAGAAACAGCCCATGAGGTGAACGTAAGCATGTGAACAAACTCACCCCCCCCATGTGACGGGCACCTGCCCCTTATAAAAACGGGCACCTGCTTATATCACGGCTTGGCGGTATTTCTATACCATGCCCCGAGAGACTCGCCAGGAAATGAATGGGCAGTGTGCTTTCTTGACACGTTTTGTCGTTTGGCACGCTTAATGAAGTATTTTGAAAGAGAGCGCGTGCACATGCACACATGCTCATCAACCAGACAAAAGTCAGTGGCAAATGTCCATGATGTCAGTGATGCAAAAAGGTCTTGCACATGACATGCTCAGAATTTTGAAAGTGCACACACACACACACACACACACACACACACACACACACACACACACATTTATATATATATATATTTTTTTTTTCTTCTTCTTCTTCTTCTTCTTGCAACTCTAGAAACTTTTCGTTGTTAGCCAGAGAGGAATATTCCAAAACTTGAAAAAAAAAAGAAAAACAAAAAAAAAAAACAAAGCACTCATGTCCAAATAAAAATAATGACGAAAGCACAAAAAATATCACGAAGCATGTACGTGAGTATCTCTATCTTGGAGAGCCCTTCTCGTTTTTCATCAGTTCGCCGGAGGCACAAATGACATGAGGGCGAATCAAGCCGTGTCTACACCGTCTTTGCCCGTCCCCCGCATTTCCGGCCACCGGATGCCGGGTATAAAATGTCAGGCGAGTCTGCATGGTCATCAGCACGAGCTCCACGTTCACGTTCCTAGCGCGAGCGATCCACTATCGTTGTGTTTCATGAGACCATTCCGTTCCTCTTTGGGGACTTTCGACATAACACTGTGTGAGAAATGAGATGAGCTGAGATGGCACGAGAGAGAGCAGAGAGAGAGAGAGAGAGAGAGAGAGAGAGAGAGAGAGAGAGACAGAGAGAGAGAGAGAGAATTTGTTAGAATTTTATGAAGTGCTTGTTCACACACACACACACACACACACACAACACAACACAACACACACACACACACACACACACACACACACACACACACACACACACACAGAGACAGAGAGAGAGAGAGAGAGAGAGAGAGAGAGAGAGAGAGAAAGTCACATTCAGATTCCAAGTCAGACGATTTATTCAATAAGGCTAAAGCTCCATATGAACGAGGGGTGGGTACAATGTTTGATATGTATCATTATACAAATTAAAGCAGAATTCATAGTCCATTACAAATATGTTTTACACCACAAATCACAAATTAGAGAGGAGTTTGCGTTAACCGAAAGGCTTTATGCCGCACTTTTCCTTCATCTTCCGATGCCATAAATGGACAAAATCCAAATAAACTTGGATTCATACAGAATTTCGCTGGAATATACATGAAGATCGGTAGACAGAATATATAGAACAAAGTGAAGCTCGTCCTCATAGACATATTACATAATAGACTTAATAACTCATAACCATAATATGTATATATATTATATAGTTGTAAAATGCTGCAAATGTGCATTAATTTCAGACATACCAAATCCAATTTAATGACAAGAAACCGCAAATATCTATCCAAATCAAATTAAAGATATGCCTTAACCAGATGACCAGGTATAACTTTTATACATTTTTAAACTTTCCGAGTCCTGGGGAGTGAATACCATCTACAATCAATTAATCTCTGGCGTAGAAATCGCACAAATGTAATTATTTTCTTGACCAACACCTTGGCATTCCCCCTACATAATCAAAACCAACCCATAAATAACAAAGTTTGATACCCATTTGCTTTTTTCTCCTTTTGAGTCCAAGTCGTACAGCATGTGTACGATTTCCTTAGTAGTAGATCAATATTAATTTGTAATAGTTTGAACCAGTCGCGAATGAGTTTATGTACAGTGGGTACCTGTTTGTTTCTCCACACACTAAGTCATTTGAAGTTTTTATATCCACTCTCAAAAACTTTTAAAGGTCAAATAGTGGAATGACTCGCGTTGCATTCTTACTTTTCTGTCCAGTCCCCACAAACTGTGATCCCTATGGTGTAATCGGTTTGTACGTACATATAGAAAATCTTGACAACAAGTCCCAAAGAATGGCTATTCAAAAGGTATAGCTTTTTCAGAATATATAATGAACGATTCTTTGCTCTTCCAGAAAGATCTCTACAAGCGGCTACAAAGCTTAAACAGGTTTGAGAAAAGGATTCTAAGATATGTGTAAACATTAACTACTGGCATGGCAATATCATTGTATACCCATCTTTCCCTGGCTGACAAGTGTCCCCCTTTCCTAGAAAAAAAAAAAAAAAAAAAAACTATTGAATTACTCTTATCCATGTTTACCTTAAACTGCAGCTGGTTGGCTGAGCGCTTCAAACTATTTAGTTGTGTCTGCAAACCAGTAACCGTCTCAGATAGTGAAACTATATTAGACACAAACAGTAAGATTAGCAATTCCATATAATCTACAGTAAAACATAGCACCATGTCCTCTGTTATTTATTACTTCTAGTGCTAGCTCGTTTGTGAATAAGGCGAACAGACTAGGGCTACAGACGTCTCCCTGTATTACATCTCTAGTAAAATTTATGTAATCTGTGAGTTTTGTTTAGAACGAGAGGGGGCTAGTTACCGCCAAGGACATTGACAAACAAAGCACAGGACAAGACACGTGAGTTTTGACAGAGAGAGACCTCTGTAACTATTGGTATTATTAACATTACCCTTCTTATACAGCGGAGGGGTCACAGACTCACACCAGCTTTCTGGGGAAAAAATACCCCTATCAAATAATGCATTAAACAATTGCACACACACACACAAAATCAACAACTTTTTCACATGGAGTTTTCAAAAACTCTCCTATTATTCCTTCATGTCCAGCAGCTTTTTTTTCCTTCTTTTGTTTTTTTTTTTCCTAAGCGCCAACTGAACTTCTTGACGAGAAATTGACGATTCACAATATGTTCATCATCAACTTCCGTTAAATCATCACTGTCACGATACAGTAAGTCTTTATACAACAAAACTTTGAAGTGCTGAAACGGTTATCTAAATGTAAGTTATTTTTTGGTTGTTTCTTCTTCAACTTAACATTAGATATACACGTCCAACATGCTTTTTTTGATCATTAATTGAACCCAATGACTTGTCTAATGTATTCTTATTGAATTGTTTTTTTCTTCGTTTCTCAAAGCTTTTTGTAATCTCCTCTAGCCTTCATATGTCTATTAGTGTCTTCTTTCAGTTTCTCTCCCCTGTCATCATTTCCGGCAACAATATCATATTGCTTTGATGATCTACGAAATGTTCTTAGTAATCTGCAAAGTTGATTTCTATTGTTTTTATAGTCCTCAACAAACCAAGCCTTCTTACGAACGTCAAAATCTAGTTTCATAGTTTTGTTCATGCATGCAGCACGCTGCCGATTACATTCATGAAACATATCCAGTGCATCATTGAAGTTCACGTCGATTAGTTCAAGGGCAGCTTAAATTATACTACTTCCTATAAATTCAAAATATACACTTTATTCATCACACACACACATTTTTTAATTATATGCACAGTATCGCTATCTCCAGTCTTGTATAGATTATCATGTAAAAGGCAATCCAGTATTCAATGGGAAAATGATCAGATTCAAATCGTTCAGCAACATGCAATTCAGACACACCATATCAGAAGTCGTAAAAATTGCTAGATGAAAGGAAATAATCATGACCACTGAACCAATTTTCACTTGTATATGTATAACAACCTGTGTCATTACATAATCCATTTTTAATGTAATCAGATCTAATGCAGTACATGTATTTAACAAAGATTTACCGTAGCTACTAACACATTCATCTTGAGAATGCCGGTCACAAGTGACCGAATGACTTTTGAATGGAACATTGCCATTGTCAATACAGGACGCGATGGAAAACATTAAAAGATTCGGCTGTTCAGATCACCGCATAAAATGATGTAAGCATCTTCCATCTGTATAAATAAGTCAGTCAAGCACTCTTCAAGCATATCTATTCCTTGATCAAAATTTAAGTGTGGATAGAAAGGACCCCACTGGTGGAACATAAGCACATACATAAAGAACATCATCAGAGACATCCGAGAGAGAGAGAGAGAGAGAGAGAGAGAGAGAGAGAGAGAGAGAGAGAGAGAGAGAGAGAGAGAGACTGTGAAGTTTTAACCCTCAATAAAGACTATCTTGATTTGATATGACTTGATATCATACACCAACATTTTTCCTATACGCTTTCAGAAGTATATTGTCCATGCTAATGTTACAAGTCTTCATTCCACAATCCAGCCCAGAACAACGATCATTTCAATACAAGCTGCTCATTTCTATCTCTACTTTGACAATGGTGATCGTCTATCGGCTATATCCTCCCCTTCACCTACGCCCACCCCGCAAGCCCCTTCTGTCCTCCTTCGTCTACTTCCTTAATGTTCATTCCTTTTGAGAGGTTTTTTTTTCATTTTGTTTTCCTTTTTTTTTATTTTTTACTTGCCCATCCTCTGTATTGGCGAGAACACGCAACATCTACAGTTAACGCCACAGCTTTTTTTTTCATCTGAACCCAGAAAGTTTGAAAGTACCAGTGTATGTTGTTAGCCTGACAAACACTGTGACAACTTTGCGTGAGGAAATAACGTTTTGGAGAGGATGAGAGAAATACGCATGATTTCCAAAGACGTTGTTTGAACTTGCTTGCCTAATGGAAACATGGACCCCCGTGTAAAACACTCTACTGATGTAACTTATAGTCATCTTTACACTTGGGAAACTTTTGCCACAAACATTTCTTTGCGCGAGTTACTTTTTTTTCTGAAAAAGAAAAATCGGCGTGGGCAGGACAGAATGGCTTGCAGAAAAGGACACCGACATTCAAGTAATGAAACCTATTTGGCAGAATGTTTTGCTTGCACAGTTAGCAAGTGGGCAAAAGAAAAGAGTAAATCGAGTATATATATATATATATATATATAGATATATAGAGATACATATATATATCTCAGAGAGGAGAGAGAGATTGAGAGAGAGAGAGAGAGAGAGAGAGAGAGAGAGAGAGAGAGAGGAGAGAGAGAGAGAGGCAGGCATACTACATGAAAGCAAAAGCGCAGAGCATTGCATTACAACGGATACAAGCACGATGTTATAGAACCAATAAACACCGAGCAACAAAAAAAAACAAAAACAAACACACAAACAAAAAACAACAACAAAAAAAAAACAAAAAACAAAAACAACACCCCCCCCCACACACACACACACTTGACTTCTTCACTTAGAAGTATAAGACCCATACCCACCCCCTAATCCCCTAAATTCAACCTAATTCTAGACTATCCCACGATTATTGAACGTTGTCTTGAATGTAGTAATTGCAGTATAAATTCAGCTTCAATGGAAGTTGTGTGTGTGTGCCATTATGTGTGTGTGTGTTTGTGTGTGTGTGTGTGTGTGTGTGTGTGTGTGTGTGTGTGTGTGTGTGTGTGTGTGTGTGTGTGTGTGTGTGTGTGCGCGCGCGTGCGCGCGCGCGCGCGTGAGAGTCACATGATATCTGCGTTTAAGCGTTTGTTCAATTCAGACAAAGTTTTCATAAACTTTAAATTGGACAAAAAAAAAAGTAGAGGATTGTCAAGGTGCCAATGGAGTTTGGGGTTTCTGGATGTGCATACAGTTTGTAATGAGTTCCTTTTCTTTTTTAAGTGTCCAAAATCTTATGAAAATGGAAGCACGTTTTTATCCAGAGAGAGAGAGAGAGAGAGAGAGAGAGAGAGAGAGAGAGAGAGAGAGAGAGAGAGAGAGTCCAGTGTTTCTGTGTTACCATGGCTAAACACAACAGGATTCACAGGCGATACAAATGATAAATGTGGTTTACAGCTGCTGACATTCATATGTGTCTTCTTCAAAACCTAACCAGCATTTGGCACAGTTTGTTATGATATTGCGCTAGTGTTACAAATCTTTGTTCAACGATCCAGATGTTCCTCGCGTTATCCAATGCAGTCGCTGAAACATGACAATCATATGTATCTAAGCTGTCCTCTTTTCACCCTCTTTTCTCCTCCTTGACAATGACGATCGTCTGAAGGTAGATGCAATGCCATCCCACGCCCTCCCACTCCTCCATCCTCCCACCCCCCACTCGACCCCCTTACCCTAAAGCGCTCCTCCCAGTTTCCCTTCTACCTTTACCTTCA
>JADBJO010005706.1:102500-120000 GCA_016801955.1 Conus betulinus | reverse complement strand
GCGCGCGCGCGCGCGCGCGCGCGCGCGCGCGAGCGAGAGAGAGAGAGAGAGAGAGAGAGAGAGAGAGAGGAGAGAGAGAGAGAGAGACTCTGATTCAGATGTTTAATTCATATTTAGGCCATTGCCCCTAATGAAGGGGAGTAATTGAACACTCATTTACACAAACTTTTCAATACACATTATAAAGTCAGAACAATATTTTACGAAATGGCAATCTCACGCAACTGAAATGCTTTGCACAAGTAAATTGATAGATTTCTAACTGTTCTTTCACGTTTGCAAGCCAAAAGTAAACTTAGTCGAAACAGGTTTGGAAATCTATAAAAGTTTGCAGGAATGTATTGTTGTCTTAAGTTATTTAGAGCTGGACAACGTAAGACAAAAAGAACCTCATCCTCTTTACCGTTTTTACACAATGGGCATATTAAATCATTCTCATTATGAGATCGATATTGGTAGTAATGCTGAGCAATGTCTGTTACCCCGAGTCTGAACTTAGTCATTACAACTTTCAGATGTCTATCTAAATTTAGCAACAAATGAATTTTCACGTCAGGTACTGTACAAAATGTTCTGTATACATTACATCTATCGCTATTCGTAATATGATAATCCCATTCCTGCCATCTACATCAAATCAATCTTTCCTTAAAATCATACAAAAAAGCATTTATTTCTTCTACACCTTGATTTGTCCAGACAAAACCATATCCAAACGTAAACAGTTTACAGCGGATGTTTGAAGCCCAGTTTTTTTTGTCGCGTGAATCTAAATTTAGCAGCATCCTATAGGCTTTGCGTGGTAACCTTGACTCATCCATTCGAGTAAGTTTCAGCCACAATCGAACACATTTAACTACTGAGTTTATTATATATATATATATATATATATATATATATATATATATATATATATATATATATATATATATATATATATATATATACAATGAAACAATAAATTCCAAGGATAAGTACCGAGCACCGTTCCAGCAACATACAGAGCAGCTAGGTGTTGCAATGACTGCAAGAAATATTGAATTATAAACAAAGTTTTGCTCTTATGTCTCAGATTGTAGAAATAGGGGGGTGGTAAGCCTTCATATCTGCAGTGGTAGATGATTCTGCCTAACTGACAGTATGTGCTTGAGTGGGTGAATGGGGAAAATAAATGCTTCTCAGAATGAACCTTCAGCAAGCTTATAGTCTCCAAAGAGGGAGACCATCTCCAATGGGGAGAAAGCTCACTAACATATAAACTCCTGGTCAGATACCGGTATATAATAAAATTAGGATTAAAAGGCCATTCAGAGTGTTAAAAAGTGCTCAACCAAGCAGGGAGCGACATAACAGTTTAAAATAGGTTTTAAAATGAAGGATTAAAAACCTACAAATTTGTTTCAAGCCAAAGAGCTCCTCTCTCTCTCTCTCTCTCTCTCTCTCTCTCTCTCTCTATATATATATATATATATATATATATATTGGATATCGATTTGTTTCCTTGCGGAGAGAGAGAGAGAGAGAGAGAGAGAGAGAGAGAGAGAGAGAGAGAGAGAGAGAGAGAGAGGAGAGAGAGAGAGAGAGAGAGATTCAATAAGAGAAACTCAAATTCAGATTCAAATTCAGCCTTTCGTTCTGTAAGGTCATCTGCCCATTTGAAGAGGATTCTGCTCACTCGTTCGCATAAAACTGGGCAAGAAAAAACTTTTTGGTCGGAAATGAAGTTTAGCACAAAAGACGACAGCATTTCTCAAATCTTAGACACTTTACTCAAACAAAATCGTGATTCAAAAGAAATCCTATTTTAATTACAAAGGTAAATTCAAGATGTTTCAGTGTTATATAGTAACAGTAATTAGTTAGGGGGGGGGGGGGGGGGGGGGGGGGAACGGGTTTAATATGTGTGTGTTTATAACTCGACAAGCGCATAGTTTGATGTAAGGCGACGATATGATATGACGGTTGTATGGTCTAATACCACACTTAACCTTTATCACTCATTGTTTGCCCTTTTTCATCTTTCTTATGGGAACACATATAGGTGTACCACGTAAGCCTTTTTGTGCCGATACCGTTATTGGCAACTATCACAGTGTACAGAGCAGGCAGGGAGTTAAAGGAAATAAAGGAAGCAGGGAAGAGCGGTGGTGGTGACAGGGTGGTTTCGTCTGAAGCCTCTTGCATGTTGCTCTCATGACCAGCCTGACCTCTCGGGTAGGTCAGAAGCCGTTGACCCGTGAGACAAGCGGACCGCCTTCAGTGGACAGGAAGGACATGCGAGCTGCCCTGTCCGTCTGACTGTTTCCTGGACATCCTACAAGAGCCAGCTATTGCTCACAAAAAGGGGCTGCCACCTCACCTTTGACTCCTGTACTGAGGTGCCACCTCACCTTTGACTCCTGTACTGAGTGCCACCTCACCTTTGACTCCTTTACTGAGGTGCCACCTCACCTTTGACTCCTGTACTGAGGTGCCACCCTCACCTTTTGACTCCTGTACTGAGGTGCCACCTCACCTTTTGACTCATGTACTGAGGTGCCACCTCACCTTTGACCCATGTACTGAGGTGCCACCACTTGAGAAGGGGCAACGTGGCTGGGGTTTAACCCTAACCAAAAACAAACAAACAAACAACAAGATCACCACGTTCGTATTCATGATAAGCCTAACATCGCGTAGGCGTGAACGAGCAGAAAGGCGGCGCACAGTGGGGATATAGATTACATCTCTATGCAAAGTTTGGGACTGAGTGATCCAACTGCAGAGCAGCAAATTTTACACTGGTGAATTATGTCGTGCCTTTTCAAGGAACACACCTGTTGTACACTCTGTGTGTGTGTGTGTGTGTGTGTGTGTGTGTGTGTGTGTGTGTGTGTGTGTGTGTGTGTGCGTGCGTGCGTGCGTGTGTGTGTGTGTGTGTGTGTGTGTGTGTGTGTGTGTGTGTGTGTGTGTGTGTGTGTGTGTGTGTGTGTGTGTGTGTGTGTGTGTGTGTGTACAGCAACGCCTGTTTTAAAAACAAAACAACAAAACAAACAAAAAAAAAACTACACTACCACTTTTGCTGTTTGCTGTGTACAATATGAAGGAAAATAACTTAGACTGGCTTTCATACCAAACAAAGTAAGGCAATAAACGCCAAAGGTACCGACTGCTTAAATTAAGAACAACAACATAAAAACATTAAGGCTAAAACACAAAACTATTCCGAATGAAACGGTAAAAGTAAATGTTGACCAATCAGTTACTTGGTTACATTGAGTTTTAAAATGACCCATCCATCCCAGAGAGGTGATTTGGAAAAGAGGGGGAACCAACCCAGGAGAACTTGGTGTAGTATACCTATTTGACAAATATTGGTACCACCAGAACGACGACGTAGATGACCAGCAAATATGGCGGTTCTTTCTTTCTTTTCTCTCTTTCTCTCTTTCTGTCTGTCTGTCTGTTTGTCTGTTTGTCTGTCTTTTTCCCCCAGGGTGCCATCCGGATACAAACTCACAATGACTGCAAAATTGTTGGCCGTTTGGGGCCGACTCACTGATTTTTGTCTCCTCATATGAATTTCTGGGCTGCTGAATCTAAATAGTCGACGATTAGACTATGAGGAATTGAAAGGCCAGTAACTAACCCTTGTGTAGGATTTTCAAAAGATAATTGGTTTACTGCAAAAAAAAAGGAAATGCTGTCTCATGTGGGAAAATATTTAAACAAAGATGGCGCCAGATAACCAGCATGATTCGTCTATCTATCTAATCCTCTCATAACGATGCTGCACGCTGCCTGTTGTTCATACTCGCCAGCATTAGTTAGGCGAGGAAAGGGGAGTGAGGGGCGGGGAGGGGGGGGGGAGGCGGAGGGGTAGGGCGGGAGAGCTGATGATAAAAGAACAGCATCTGTAGAGGCTTACTGGCAAACAACAGGTCTGACAGCCATACAGACAAATTCATGTTCGCTTGAGGACAGTCGACATTTCTTATTTTTCTTCTTGCTCTGCTTCTTCCTAATAGGTTTTCTCGAACCTCACCCTATGTTTTTTCCTCCCCCCAGCCACTCCCAGACGAGGAGAAAGACCCCAGACTTTGCTATACCCATCCATTAGCTAATGGCTCCTCAGACCTCTGTTGAAACCAACAGCCCATTTTCCTTGCGTGCCCGTGTCCCGTCTCAACGGCCCGCTAGCGAAGACCTTCGAAGTAGAGGTAAGATTTCACTGCAAGATTCCAGGCTGACACAACACAGGGAAGGTGGAGTGGTCTTGTTGGTATATCCCAGAAGTTTGTGTACATTTATCCAATCTGCGTACATTTCCAGACTGTGCCATTGTGAAGACTTGCGTGCAATCCCTTGCTTTCCTGACTATGGCAATTAGTTGTTATTTACGTGTTTGTTTTTTTTCTTGCTTGTTTGTTTCTGTTCTTGTTTTATTTTGTTTTCTGAAGTTCGACTTTTATTGATACTGGCTACTTTAGTAGTCTTTTTTTTCAAGGTTGCCACCTGGTAATGTGAAGAAGTTATGATGCGTGATGTATTGCTTCCTTGTAAGGCTACACATCAATGTCAAGTTTTTTTCACGCCTGGCAATCAGGAGGATGAGAACTGAAGGCCTGCTGTGGCAGACAAGGGACATTTTCTGCTTTTCCTTTTTCTTCTGAACTCTAACAATACTCATCTTAGCTAACGTGTTCAGAAGCATCTTTACAAGAACTTCCCCCTCTTCCACATTCCTTGCCTGACCCCCCCCCCCCCCCCCCCCCCATTCCACTGTGTATGAGTCCTCCCTTACCTTCCTGCCTTCTCTGTCTGGCTCCCCTTTCATCTTCCCTACTTTCTTGCTTACGATCTGTCTCCTCTTCATATCTATACAAGTGTAGGTTGCGCACACGTGTTTTTTCACGCATGTTTACAAACGCAGTATACAGGCTAATGCCTCCTCGCAAATACAAATCAATATATATCCATTTATCTGCCTATCCATCCATCCCTTTATTCATTCATCTAAATATCTCTGTGTGTGTCTGTCTATTCATGTATCTATCTGTCCATCTAATCATCTAGCTATCTATCTGTCTTTATATGTATATTTCTCTCTCTCTCTCTCTCTCTCTCTCTCTCTCTCTCTCTCTCTCTCTCTCTCTCTCTCTCTCTGTGTCTCTCGCTCTCTCTCGCTCACTATCTACATGTGTGCTAAAATCTCCCCCCCCCCCCCCCCCACACACACACACACCTCCTCAAAATGTATCTGCACACACACACACACACACACACACACTCTCTCTCTCTCTCTCTCTCTCTCTCTCTCTCACACACACACACACACACACACACACACACACACACACACACACACACACACACACACACACACACACACACACACACACACACACACACACGCACTCACACACACACACACACCCATACACACACACGCACACACACACAGACACACGCACGCACGCACGCACGCACACACACACACACACACACACACACACACACACACACACACACACACACACACACACACACACACACACACACACACATCGTTCGTCCTTTTCTCTCTTTGTTTTTGGCCGGTTCGACTTCAGAGCCTGCTCTGTGGCGTTGGCTCCAAACCATTTATTCCGGCTAGCACCCAAAGCCCGATTTTTTTTCCCCCGCCTCAACCCTGGCACTGGCAATCCACTTGCAGCAATCATTATCCTATCATCATGAGTCAACCCATGAGAGGAGAGACAGCTCCGCTGCTCAGTCTCTCCTGCGGTGTTCAATGCTGCACACAGACAGGACGCCACCACCTGCTAAGGCTTCTGTTCACTACAACTGCTTCATCGCTGAGCCAGCGGGAGTGGGTGCCTGTCTCCCTGGAGGGAAGTGGCACCATGTCTGTCCAGCGATGGCCTTATCACCAAGGGCTTCCCTGCACCGATGACCTCAAACTGAACTCACTGCGTGTACCGACGTGGAGAGGAAATTAATACAGAGGTCATCATGAGAGCTGGATGGACAGAAAGAACACAGAATGTGAGGCTTTCTTTGAGTGCTGATCGATGAAGGGGTTAGGTGTTATTTTCCTATGTACTGATTTAGTCATGTATTTATCTGTTCACTTATTTACTTGCTTTCTTTCCTACATACTTACTTCTCTATTCATTTACACATTGATTCTTCTGTTCCTTTATTCATATATTCATTCAATCATCTATTTGATGTTCTGTTGTTTATTAATTTATTGGTTTATTTATTTATTTATTTACTCAGGTATTTTGTTTCCCTGTACTAGAACTTTAGAGCACAACGTTTGCTGATAAGAGGTATCCCAGAAATCATTGAGTATGGGACAAACTGATATTTTTTATCTCTTATATAAGAGAACATTGCTCATGCACATTTATTTGCATGTGTGTGTGTCTGTGTGTGTGTGTGTGTTGTGTGTGTGTGTGTGTGGGGTGGGGGGGTGGGGGTGGTGGTGGTGGTGGGGGTGTGGGTGTGGGTGTGTGTGTGTGTGTAAGTCCGTGACAACATTTGCAATATTCACTTTCATTGTTCGTGCACTTCGTGCACCACTTAAACATGGTTCGTCACATGTCACAAATACTTCCAAACATCGACGCTCGAACCTCTCTCGAGAGAGGTTTCATTTCAGAAATATGGTATTACATCTGTGTAAATACGCCTTTGATGACACATACATTTTCTTTGAAACCCAGATTCTTGCTGGCTGTCGAGAACCTTACTTTCACACACACACACACACACACACACACACACACACACACACACACACACACACACACACACACACACACACACACACACACAATCAACTAAAAAAATCTATGTCGTACGCGCTATCCTTTTCTCTGTAAACAAGCCGATCACGTTGAAGCCATACAGCAAGACGATGTTGTAATTTACTACGCTGTGTAGGATGAAGTGCTTTTGTTGGACTCGTCGCCTCTACACTAAAATAATGCTATCGTCTCATCTGGCTGCTGTATGAGATAGTTTCAAAACTGGGTCGTCGTACGCGCAAATCACATTTTTCCCTGACAAACTGATGGTCATTGCATTGGAGAGAGAGAGAGAGAGAGAGAGAGAGAGAGAGGAGAGAGAGAGAGAGAGAGAGAGAGAGAGAGAGAAGAGAGATTACAACAGTTCTTTTTTTAGAAATGATTTGAAAACCAGGTCGTCCTACAAATCATATTTTCCCTGACAAAATAATGGCAATTGCATTGCAATAGCAGAAAGAGAGAGAGAGAGAGAGAGAGAGAGAGAGAGAGAGAGAGAGAGAGAGAGAGAGAGAGAGAGAGAGAGAGAGAGAGAGAGAGAGAGAGAGAGAGAGAGAGAGAGAGAGACAGACAGACAGACAGACAGACAGAGACAAAGAGACAGAGAGATTGATTGATTGACAAATCGATTGATTGATTGGTTGGTTGATTGATTATTTTTATTATCAAAGGGAACAGCCAAGCCAGATTTTTTTCTCTCATCTGGCCCCCGTCCCTTAAAGGAAGTTGAACATAGGGAGGTGGTGGTGGTTGTCTGGTCTCGCTCAAGGCCCTTTTGAGGCCAGTCTTGACCAGCCGGTGGAGAGAAAAGGAAGTGTGAGCTGCCCTGTCGGTCAAGTTGTCACCTGGACACAGTCTGCAAGAGGGCGCTGCTGCCGCTCTGTTTTGCTCACCACAGAACTGCCACCTCATCTTGGTCTCATGAAATGAGTTGCCAACTCCTGGGATGGAGCGGAGAGGCTAGGTTTGGTCCTAACAAATCAAAATCCAATACCTTGATATTCACAACCCAAACGTCACGTAGGCATGAATGAGCAGGCAGACTGATGCACAGAGGGGGCAGATTACATCTTTATGCAAAGTATGGGCCTCAGAGATCCAATGGGAGTGCAAGAAACTACGTTGGCGCGAAACAAGTCCATGAAACAAGTACATGACAGGTACTTGTTGTATACTGCGTTATCATAGAGGGAAATATATTGGGGACCGTTTAACAAGCAAAGCCATTAATTAACATCAAATGGTTGCGTGACGAGACTGGATTATTATCACACACACACACCACTGTTGGCAGATGTGATACAGGGAGTGAAAAATCATAGACGAGATGGATTGCAGGATAGCACATAGATTCATCATAAACGATCCCAGGCAAATCACTTTATACGTTGTTTTTGTTTACACAGCTCACATTCGTGCACGTGCTTGACTACATGCTTTTGTGTGACTGTGATGGAGTATAGAAAGAGTTCACAATCTGCTCAGTGATCATCTCACTCTAGAGACTTTGCTGACTGTTTAAAGCTGATGCATTTTATACTATGCACAGCTGGTCTGTAACAGTGAAGAAACCCTGACCACAGAGTCCTGGGCCTATTAGAATTATCGATCCAATACATCTCTCATTGGAATAAACTTAGTTTAATCTTTCGGTCCAACATTCATCTAGTCACTAGATGGCTTAGCTATCTATCTATTCAGGTCCGTACTATAATGTACGCTTTTATGCCAGTCTAATTATATAACTATATATGTATATATATATATATATATAACTCTCTCTATATACTATAACTATAACTATAACTATAACTATATATATATATATATATATATATATATATATATATATATATATATATATATATATATGTGTGTGTGTGTGTGTGTGTGTGTGGTGTGTGTGTGTGTGTGTGTGTGTGTGTGTGTGTGTGTGTGTGTGTGCACATGAGTGTACATATGTGTGCCTTTTTTTTTCTGAGTCGATGTAAAATGCTGCTAATGCGTCCTAATATGACTTCGTATTTTTATCCTTATACCATCCTTATTTATATGGGTTATATTGTGCTAACATTTCACTAAGAGTATTTGATTTTACACACCTTTATCTTGGTTTTTAATCATTCGTCTCTTTCCTTTGTCAATTTCATTGCGTCTCTCCACCCTCCACCCCCACCCCTCTCAGAACTCTCATGTCTCCAATCCACCCTAGCATTGTATTCTTTCTTTTCTTCTTTTTTTTTTTTTGCATTCTTTGTATGGAATTTCTGCTTGTTTCCACAGAGTGTATCTTCAACCACATTCCCCTGCACCCTCGTCCACAACTTAGGCCAGTCCTGTCTACCTCTTCCCGAATCTTTCTTTTTTTCCCCCCTAAAATTGATTTAAGCAGAGCCATGCAGATCTTCCACATGAGCCGCATCTGACTACATGTTTTTAGAGCTTTTCCTTTTTCTCTGTTCCTGTAGGTGACTGACCTTTGCACCCTTTCATTCCAGCATACACTTAGGTTCCTTTTCGTTTGTTTTGTATCAATCTAACAAGAACACTGCTACCATCTCTGGTCACTTTACCGTGCATCAGGTCTGCATGTGATGGAAGAGACCAGTCTCTGTCTGTCTGTCTCTGTCTGTCTGTCTGTCTGTCTGTCTGTCTCTCTCTCTCTCTCTCTCTCTCTCTCTCTCTCTCTCTCTCTCTCTCTCTCTCTCTCTCTCTCTCCTCGTCTTTATTTTTTCTTTTTCTTTTGTCCCAACTTTTGTGCCTCCTCGGTAGCAGTGTACCCACGCCGCTCATCCTTGACACCCCCGTCCACAGCCACAGCCCGGTCAGCCCAGCCACCGCTCTCTTCTTTATTTCTTGCTTTCTTTCTTTCATATTTTAATTTCTTTTTCATCTTTTTCAAGGGTATATCCCTATGATCCAAACTCACAAATGACTGTGGACGCTGCACTGTGACCGTCTTGTGTCATGTCACCTTACTTCCTGGGCTAGCAAATCTGAATGGCAGATGATTGGACTGCCTGGATCTGCAAAGCTAGTACCTAGCCACTGTGTGGCAGCCTATCTTAAAAGGTTAACTGGAGTACCGAAATATGTAACTGCTGCTCGTGTAGAGAAAAAAAAGGGTGTCCAGGCAGTGATGGTTCTAGACAACAGGCGTGATTTTTCTGTCTACCCAATCCTATCACAAAGATGCTGCGATATCTCTTATTCATACCCACACCAGCAGTCGTTACGTGAGACAACGGGAGCGAGAAAGAGGGATGAACTCGGGGATGAGGGCTTGAGACGTGTTTACTGATGAATAAAAGAACAGCATCTGTTGAAGCTGACTGGCAAATGACAGTTCTAGCTGGCAGCCGTAAAGACAAAATCATGTCTGCTTGCAAACAGTTGGCTCTTCTTCTTCTTCTTCTTCTTTTTTTTCTTCTTCTTCTTTTCTTCTTCTTCTTCTTCTTCTTCTTCTTCTTCTTCTTCTAAACACCTTCTTCTTCTTCTTCTTCTTCTCTCTTCTTCTTCTTCTTCTTCGTGCTCTTGTTATTGTTGTTGTTGTTGTTATTATTGTTCTTCTGCTCCTCCTTCTCCTCCTCTTCTTCTCCTTCTCTTTCTTCTCCTCCTTCTCGTCTCCTCCTCCTCCTGCTCCTCCCTGCTCCTGCTCCTGCTCCTCCTCCTCCTCTTCTTCATCATCATCATCATCTTCTTCTTCTTCTTCTTCTTCATCGTGATATATTTTTTTTCCAAACCCCCCATCCTATGTTTCTACCTCCTTAGCTACTCTCTGGTGAATAGAAAGACCCCACGACACTACTATACCCATCTATTAGCTAATGGTGTCTCAGACATTTGTTGGAACTTACTGCCCATTTCCCTTGCGTGTCCTTGTCCCGTCTCAACGGCTCGCCAGCGAAGACCTTCGAAAAAAGAGCTAGAATTTTCCCTCAAGACTCTTGGCTAACACAAAGCGGGATAGGGGAGTGGCCTTGCTAGTTATCCGAGGGGACTGTGTGCAAGTATCCGTTCGACGTACATCTCTGAATTGTGGCATCAGGGAGGCTGTATGCAATCCCTTGCTTTCCTGTCTGTGGCAGTTAGTTCTGTTTTATGTTTGTGTTTGTTTGACTGCTTGTTTGTTTTGCTTCTCTTTCCGTTCTGTTTTGTTTTCCAAACGTTCATTTTGTTTGTTACTACTGGCTTTTTGTTATTGTTTTTTTTTTTTTTTTTCTCCAGCGTGTTGTTTCATGATGTAAAGAAGGCATAAAGTGCCGTGTGTGCTGTTTCCTTGTAAGGATACACATCAATGCCACCTTTCTCATTGTGACGTCAACGTAAATTATGACGTCAACTTAAAATGACATAGGTATCTACATGACGAAAATAATAATATTGACGAGAGGAGAGAGAGAGGCTTTGGTGTGCAGCTTATTTTTATTTTGTTAAAATCGTCGTTTTCTCCGTAGTGATACAATGTGGAGAGGCTGACTTTCAAGTCAGTAGTGCGTCGATGTTTAATGTGTATGTGTGATACTTCTGATGACGGTACCAGTGAAATATGTACCAGGAAACTGATTTGTTATAAAATTGTTGTGAAGGCTGTGTCGTCGAGAGAAGACTTTAAAACTCCTGCAAGAAAATTTACGTGCGCTAATTGTACCACCTCATGTGTGTCGGTGGGCTGGGTTTATTGATGTGAACATTGTAATATCAATACACGGAGAAGTTAGTTAATTTTTGTTTTAGATCAACTACACGTCGAATCGAAGTTTATTGTGTTCTATGGAACTTTGCTGAAATCGTGTTCGCCGGGGATTCAATGGTTTACTGTGCCTTGTGAATCTGCAGTTCTTCTTCTATGGATTGCTTTGCATTGTGGATCTGCGGTTCTTCTGCTATGGATTAATGTGCTTTGTGAATGTGAATCTGCGGTTCTTCTTCTGATAGTTCGACGTAATTTATTGTGCTTGCTGTGTGGAGAACATGTTTCTTCTTCTTCGTCGTTCGTGTTTATGAATAGCCGTGCTTATTGTGTGGGGACCTTGGTTATCCTTCTTTACGTTCTTTTAGTGTTGTAGACTGTGGCTTGAGTACTGTGGAACCGAGTGTGTTGACTGTATATGTGAGACACTGTGTGGACGGCGCCGGCGAGATCTGTGAGTGATATCAAGATATGTAATATGAACGCTGATATCTGATAATTGAAGTTCCTATGTATTGATAGCTTGATCTATATGCTATGTAGTGACATATGTTGATTTTGTACCAGTTCACATGAATGTATATTTTGATGGTTCAGGCAGCATAATTATAAAGAAAAAAAATTAACTCGTGTGTTGCCTGGCTATCCATGTGCATATGGTGTGGGTGTGTGTAGGGACTAATCAAACTTTTGAGAACGGGAGTCAGACAGCAAAACACGCACCGCACACCATCCGTAACACTCATGTCAAGTTTTCCAGACTAGCTTTAGAGAAGATCAGAAAGTGTGGCTGCTGACAAAGCACTGTGTCACTTTTTTTTTTGTAATTAATGCATGTGCACACACTCATACACGCATGCAAGGTCACGCACACACATGTACACACACAATCACACACATAGACGAACAGACACAGACACACAGGTACACATATGCATGCAATCACGCACATATGCGCCTGGATTCGTGCACGTGCGCGCGCGCACGCACACACACACACGCGCACACACACACACACACACACACACATACACACACGCGCGCGCTCGCGCACACACACATACACACATATGCGCGCGCGCGCGCGCTCGCGAAATCTCACCGCCAAAAGAATCTTTCCGGATATCCAAAGCCCAAGATTGATTGGCATTTCTGTTCATGCCGACACTTGATAACATTGTGTGCTGGGGTTTGTTATGAAATGGAAACCAATGATAACGCTTCTTGTGGTGGTACCAATAAATAACATCTACCTAAACCCCCTACCTGATGCCCTATTTTCCCATGCGTCTGTTTGTTTGCATATTTTATTGGCACACTCAGAAAACTAGGCTATGATGGACTATTAAATCTTGACAGATCCCACATTTCTCAGGAACATGAAAGAATCATTTCGCAATTTCATTAAAACATTTCAAGAACGTTTCTTTCAAACTTGTCTGAAGATTTGCACACAGTTTAAGGAAGAATCATTTTTGGGGGCAGGATGGGGGCTGGGGGGTGGGGGTGGGGAACAAGGGGAACAGGGCTTGGTCGCGTGTACTGATGAATAAAAGAACAGCATCTGTTGAAGCTGACTGGCAAATGACAGTTCTAGCAGGCAGCCGTAAAGACAAAATCATGTCAGCTTGCAGACAGTTGGCTCTTCTTCTTCTTCTCCATCTTCTTCTTCTTCTCCTTCTAGCATCTTCTTCTTCTTCTCTTCTTCTTCTTCTTCTTCTTCTCTTCTTCTTCTTCTTCTTCTTCTTCCTCCCCTCCTCCTCCTCTCCTCCTCCTAACATCTTTTCCCTAGTCCTCATCTTAAGTTTTGCCCTTCTCCCGGACACTCCCAGATAAAAAGAGAGACCCGGCCACTCTACTATACCCATCCATTAGCTAATGGCTCCTCAGACCTCTGTTGGAACTTACTGCCTAATTTTCCTTGCGTGCCCGTGTCCCGTCTCAACGGCTCGCTAGCGAAGACCATCGAAGCAGAGCTAAGATTTGACTACAAGAGTCCTGAGTAACACAAAACAGAGAGGTGGGGGAAGTGGCCTCGCCGTTATGTCTGAGGGGACTATGTACCAATATCCGTCCTGCGTACAACTCCAAACTCTGGCGTTGTGAAGGCTTGCGTGCGGTCTCTTGCTTTCTTGTCTACGGCCGATGGTTCTGATGGACGGTTTTTGTTTGTTTCCTTCTTGTTTCGATCTATGTTATTTTGTGCTTGTTTTGCTTTTAAGTTTGTTTTGTTATTATCAGCTATTCTTGGGAGGGGGTCACTTTTTTTTTTTTTCTCAAAGTGGACACTTTGATGATCTCAAGACGTCGTGAAACTTGATGCACTGTTTCCTTTGTCACGTTATAGATCAATGTCATGCTTCTTACACTAAGCATTCCGGACAAGCTTTAGAGAACATGACAAGAAAATGTCTGTGACCAGGAACCAAGCATTCTGTCTTTTTTTATTTTTTTTTATGTACGCGCACACACTCTCGCACGCACACGATCAAACATACAAAGACACACAGAATCACACGGAGCCATGCACACTCACACACAGACACTCATGCACACACTGACATACGCAGACGCATGCACATATGCATACAAACATGCACACACACACACACACACACACACACACACACACACACACACACACACACACACACACAGCACATGTCCACGTAGGTATTAGGTATGCACATGCATATATGCGCGTGGATACTCTCGCTCATGCGCCAAAAATGCACGCGTGCGCGCGCGCGTTTGTGTGTATATGTGGAGAGAGAGAGAGAGAGAGAGAGAGAGAGAGAGAGAGAGAGAGAGAGAGAGAGAGACGCCATGAACAAACTCACTGAATCCTTTACTCGAAAATTATTAAATGATCAAACAATGCAATATGCATATGTTAAAAAACACGAGGCGGAACCTAACAAGACAAATCGTAGAGTAGCCTGCAAGAAATCAAAGCGTTGCTGAACATTCATACGAAAGGTAACGAATGCACTACTGCTAGAGAACAGTACAGCAAGGAAAGACACCCAACGTTTTCAGCCATAAGCTCTTCACAGCTAATAGCTCGAAACGTTGTGTGTGTGTGTGTGTGTGTGTGTGTGTGTGTGTTGTGTGTGTGTGTGTGTGTGTGTGTGTGTGTTTTGTCGCTGGGTGTGTCTGTAAATATGCATGTATTGTGTGTGTGTGTGTGTGTGTGTGTGTGTGTGTGTGTGTGTGTGTGTGTGTGTGTCTTTTTTTCTTTTATGGGTCATTATTTGAATCTATTGTGAACTGAACACTTTTTAATGTTTTTGTGATCCAGTCAGTTTACTCTTTTTTTTTTTCCATGTGCTGATAGTAACACACTACAATCTCTCTCTCTCTCTCTCCTCTCTCTCTCTCTCTCTCTCTCTCTCTCTCTCCTCTCTCTCGCTCTCTCTCTCTCTCTCTCTCTGTTTTGTGGTATGTGTGTGTGTGTGTGTGTGTGTGTGTGTGCGTGCGTGCGTGCGTGCGTGCGTGCGTGCGTGCATGTGTGTGCGTGCGTGCGTGTGATCTTCAACATAAACAAAAACTTAGAAGCGCACGCTCCATTCGTTTCTCAGTAAACAAGCCGATTTCGTGGAAGGAATGCAGCAAGACAACGTCGTAATTTACTAAGCTGCATAGGACAGGGTCATTCTGTTAGACTGTGAAAGCCGGTCCATAAAAATAATGCAGTCATCTTATCTGGATGTTATATACGAAGCAGTTTGAAAACTGGGTCGTACGCGTAGATAAGCACTGATGTGCTTTTTTACATCCAGTCCTCGCCCTGAATAGGGTCAACATAAGATAAGGCAACAAAAAAAGCATGCAAAAAGTGACTAGAACTACAATACGATACAAAAAAAAAAAAAAAAAAAAAAAAAAATGGAAAGAGAGAGAGAGAGAGAGAGAGAGAGAGAGAGAGAGAGAGAGAGAGAGACGAAGGAGCGAAAGGAGTGCAGGGAAGGGCGACAGAGAGCGAGAGGGAGAGAGGGACAAAGAGAGAAGAGATAAAAAATATCTAACAACATGTCAAGGCACAAAAATAAGGGTTGAAGTTACGAATAACACATTGGCTCATTTGCATAAGTCCCATACACTCCCTTCCCATACCCGATGATCCGTCTCCATAAACATTAGATTATGATAAAAAGCAGATGACTGATTTCAAATCAAATGATTATCTTAAAAAAAAAAAGCTGAATCCTAAAGACAAAAGGGGGGGGGGGGGGGGGGGGGGGGGGTCAAGGAAAGAAAGAGAACACTTGTCTTTCCATTAATCGCAGTTATCTTTTTTCAAGTTATGGGTCTAGGGAATAGATTTTAAAAGTCAAATATTTGATTTGATGCGCATAACAGGATAACGATCTAGACTGCTTTGCTTTGGGCGTGCCCAGCAGTGGCATTTGTCCCTTGAACACGGCCGGGTCACTCTCGATAAACGCCATTACTTCCCTCGCAGATTATTTCCTGGCGGACGTTCGAACATCGTGTACTGAAACATAAGTGGAGAATATCCGTTTACGACTTGCATTTGGGCGCTCATACGCTGCCATATTCCATTTCAGGACAGGCAGCAACGTTTCCTACATAATAAGAATTCTAGCTTTGTGGTGTCTATTTCTATACTGACAGCTGTGCGGTAGAGGAGACATTTCAACGAATTTCGCAAACGCCGTGAATTTGTCGCGATGAGTGTAAAGTCACCAATAACGGAGTTATCTTTAGTGCAGGTTGAATTGCATATTCATTAGCTGCGATTAGGTGCTAGGTCAATTGATTTATGAAGTGTCGACATAATATTCTGCTTACCACTTGATTTATGAAGTTTCAACATGATATACTACTTACCACTTGATTTATGAAGTTTCAACATGATATACTACTTACCACTTGATTTATGAAGTTTCAACATGATATACTACTTACCACTTGATTTATGAAGTTTCAACATGATATACTACTTACCAGGACGTCATTGTGGACAGGTTTTGATCATTGGGAATGGTTATCATATATCCTGACGCATGCCATTAAACAACTATTAAAAGCACTAACCAAGAATGAAATGTACCGTTCATGATGCCTTCATTAATTGCGTCGAGTTTTTTTTTTTTTTTTTTTTCCTAAGGCGCACTGAATCAACTATCATTTTTAAAATCCTACGAAGCCGACGTAACAGTTTTGACCTTTACAGCCAAACTATTTCAGAGCAGTGGCATAAACGCGCGTGTGTGGTCTATTGTAAGACAATTTACCCTCATTTCGGCTTGTCCTCCCGCTATCTTGCAGCATTTGTGATTGCCATTTCTGAGATCTTTTATGAAGAACGGGAGTATGACGCAAGCTGACAATGCAAATACTGGTCATCTTCTAACCTAGTGGGATCGCCTGTCTTGAAAATGTGAATTGATTCTTTCTACACACTCTAGTGTACGAAATCAATATAAACATATGTCTGTGTTTTATGTGAATTACAAGGGGAGGAGAGAGAGAGAGAGAGAGAGAGAGAGAGAGAGACAGACAGACAGACAGACAGACAGACAGACAGACAGACAGACAGACAGGCACACAGACAGACAGACTGACTGACTGACTGACTGACTAACAGACAGACAGACAGACAGATTATTACCAATGCGGGCGTAACACTGGGCAGTTTTTAAACTGCAAAGGGCTATATTATGGCTTGTTAAGTCATCGAAGTAAATTCTCTACATAAAAGTTAAAAACAAAATCAACAAAAACAGCAGCAGCAGCAGTAACAGCAGCAGCAGCAGCAGCAACAACAACAACAACATCAACGGCAAACATGCACACAAACAACTCATTAATATAGATTTTCGAAGAGCTCCCTGGAATAACTGTTCTCTGAAGTCTCAGATCAGATGAAAAAAGTTTGTCTTTCAGTAACAATTGCATCACCTTCTTCAGAGGCGACAAAGAAAGAAAGAAAGAAAAAGAAAGAAAGAGAAAGAAAGAAAACTCTTCAAAGCGAGGTTCTGGAGAA
>JADBJO010005706.1:85000-92500 GCA_016801955.1 Conus betulinus | reverse complement strand
TAATATATAGTGGATATCTACCCAGTTCACCATACACAATTTTGTTTGGTAATTTTAATGGTACTTTCAAAAAACGTTTGCATGCAAATGTATGAATTTTTTTTCAATGTTTTCCAATCTGTTTAGCCCCCCACAATTCTGCAGCATACGTAATGACAGGTTGAACTTGTGTGTCAAAAATTTAAAGAAGCAGGATTTAGATATATCATGGAGACTGCTAATATGTTTTACACAATTCATACATGCTCTTCTACCCTTTGCCGCCAAGGCATCAACACCTTTACAAATACTCATTTTCGTTGTAAAAACAAAAACCCAAGTAAGTAATTATACTCGTTTACCACTTCCAGGATAGATCCGTTTAAAGTCCATTTATCATTTTTACCTAAAAACCCGCCTTTTCGAAAAACCATCACTTTGGTCTTATCTTTATTTATATTTAAAAAAACAATCTTTTGCAAGCTTCATTTAATAAATTAATTTGGTTTTGAAGACCCCTGGCAGTATCGGATAAAAGAACAATATCATCGGCAAACAACAGAAGGAATAGTTCAACCAAACCAGGTAACAACTGAATGCCATGCATACCGCTACCATCTACATGTGCAGCAATTTCATTTATGAAAATAGAAAAAAGTTCTGGACTAAGTATACAACCCTGTCTCAATCCTACCGGACAACTAAAAAAAAACTCCGTAAGACGATCTCCAATTCTCACACATGAAACAATTGACTCGTAAAATCGCTGTGACTGCTGTCATAAATTTGCCATGTATGCCAGTTGTACGCAAAATTTTCTTTAGTGGTTCATGTTGGACTGAATCAAATGCTTTTCTTAGGTCTACAAAACATGCATAGAGTTTGCCACCCCTTTTTGAAAAAACACTTTTCTATAATAGCATTTAAAGTAAAAATATGGTCGACTGTAGAGTAACCTTTCTAAACCCAGCCTGAGATTCTGTCAGTTTTCTGTTCTCTTCGATCCATTTTTACTAGTCTCCTATTCAGAATCGTACAGTAGCATTTACTAACTAAGCTTAATAGCGAAACCCCCTGTAATTGTCAGTTACTGTTTTGTCACCTTTTTTAAAAATTGGAACTATGATTGCTTTAGTCCATTCTTCTGGATACGAACCTCTGTCAAATAGTGCATGAATAGTTTAGTTAAGAAGACGACCGAGAAAAGTGCTACTTAATTTCAACATTTCTGCAGTGATTTCATCAATTCCACACGCTTTTCCTTTCTTTAAAGAATTAATAGCTTGAAGTACTTCACTCTCATTTATAGGTAAGTTCAATTCATTACAATCAGTATTAACATTTTTTTTCGGTGCTATAATCATGTACTTTGATCTTCTGCACATTGAACAGGCTTTTGAAATGATGGTACCATTGTTGATCTGATATATCAGGGCAAATTTGAGACTTTTTTCCGCCTGACATACTTCTTACTTCTCTCCAAAACCCCTTACTATCTTTACCGAAAGAAGCCAGTCTGTTAGCTTTTTCACGTTTAAAACAGCCCCTTTTCTTTTTAATAAAAGACTTGTAATATTTTCGATGCTGAACAAAATCTTTACGTTTGTCAGATTTAAACTTTTTACAACTACGAAAGATTGTTAACGACTGCCTCACTTTGCTCTTTAACTGTGCGCAATCCCTGTCGTACCAGTCTGGTATTCGTGGCTCATTACTAACACATATAGTTTTCTTCATACAATCACTACTACTGACCAAAGCATTAGAAAACAAGTTTACAGCTTGATTTACATCTGTATCAATTAGCATCAACGCCCTGGAATACAATCTATTGAACTCCTCTGTGTTAAAGCCTCTACAAAATGTGGTTCTAAGCTTGTATTCCAAATGCGTTTTTCAATCCATTTCTTTTCTTTTCTTTCTAAGATGATCGAAATCAACATCCACGTTCAGTGTAATACAAACAGGGAAATGTGCGGAGTCCACAGAGGACAAGACACGCAGTGACGTAATAGAACCCTGCAGACAGAGATCACCAGATGCTATAAAATAGTCAATGGTGCTGCCCCCTGAACTGGAAACAAAAAGTCAGGGAATCATCGAAACCAAACTGAATTAGACCGTTCATGACAACACAATCAAACGTTGAACAGAAATTAATCAACTCTTTTCCAAAATGTGTTACTACCGTATCTTCAGACTTCCTACGGAACACGTAATCCTCATCACACTATCATACAACGAGTCCCATACCTTATTTTCCGATAACACATCCTTTAACAAAGCATTCTCGCACCCAGTCCTCGCATTCATATCTCCACACACTATGACATAGAAATCCTCAAAACGTTCATGGAGATCAATTAAGCACTGTTCAATGATTTCAACACCAAAACCATATTGTGACAGTCTCCAGTAAATACTGTCATAAGGGTGTATATAAATACTGATAAGAAACACTGGTTTTTCAGTTCCAAATAATTCACGATCCATTTTCAAAATGATAACATTATTCAAGTACGTATTGATCCTCTCAGTAAACCCGACCAGACTTTTCCTTACACACATCATTATTACTCCCCCTGAGAACCGCCCTTGTTGCGATAACTTCACAGCTTTGGAGACAAAAACATCGTAATCACTGAAAGAGGTGTACGAAATACTGTCTAAATAAACAAACGTTTCATTTAAACAAAATATATCGAAATCTAATAACATCGACACAACATCAGGAATGTCCAGTTTATTCATCCAACCTTCACAGTTCCATGTGCCGATATTAACACTGGTCGGGCCTCGGCCACCCCGTCAACTCTTGGCATTATTACCACCTCTTCCCCCTGAACCCTTCCACCACCCCTACGCCAAGTACCACCCCCTCCTCTAGCCCCATCACTTTCTATCCGTACATTTCCCTCGCTAGTTCTCCTATCCGTACCGCCACCCACCCTCCACCCCTGCTTGGCGAACCACCCACCCGACCACCCATAGCCCCTTTTGCTTGTTTCAATTTCTCATGTTTCATCCAGTGGTGTAGAGTCGTATGTGCGCTTTCTTTTTGGCCTGCCACCCCTCTACTGTGAGAAGCCGAGCTCGCGCGCTGTCTCTTGTCATCACGGGACTTGAAGGGGGAAGGTGGGCAGCCGTAGTGTTGAACTGTCGCCTTGTCCCCGGAGTTTTTTTTCACGTGCACCCTGACCTGGATTCTCTCTTGCCGGTTTGTCTCTGGTTTCATTTGCACTCGGGTACTCCGACGTTGGCAGAATGTATGGTCGACTTGCGTTGCCTTCATCGTGAGTGGAAAGAAGAGGGAAGCCATCTTTGGAAAGATCGTAAAGATCAGAGGAATTATAATGATTGAGCACTGCTTCAGTGTCCTCTTCTATATCTTGTCTCGTCTCACCACTGCTGGCTCTTCTTTCTTCTTCCGTTTCTTCGTGTTTTCCTCTGCTGTTACCCTTCCCCCGACCATTCAGTCTCACTAGTTCTTCTTTGTCAGTGTCGTAAGTGTAGACGCCTTCTTCTGTAAACAGTTTGTCAAACTTTATCCTTGTTTTCTGCCCGCTGTCATAGAGTTCATTGGCTTTTCTCCTCAGTCCCTGCCTTTTCTTCCGCACTGTCTCAGAGAAGTCTTCCCTGATATATACATTCTGATGCTTTTCTGAAGTTTTCAGTTTTCTGGCATTCTTGAGAATCAGCTCCTTTGACTTGTGAGACAAGAACTTGACGACCACGCCTTCTCCTTTTCCCCAGTCTATGAGCTCTCTCAATGGCAATCTCCTCCTGAAGACACATTCCTCTTTGATTACTGTGTTCACTTTCTGTTCACACTCCTCCCAGTTTTCGTTGGCCGTGTCTTCCTCAATCCCAAAGAACAGTAAGTTGTTTCGCCTACTTTGGTTTTCTAAGTAGTCACATTTATTTTTCCACCTGTCGATCTCTTTCCACAAAGCTGCATTCTCTTCTGTAATCTCTCATACCGTATTGTTACGCATTCCAGCGCCTCCTCTATCTGACTCTGCCTTTCTTCAATCCTTCCTAGCTGGTCAGACAGACTGTCCCCTAACTGTTTCACTCTGCTCTCCAACCTCGTGGTCTGTGTCTCTTGGTAGGACTGAGGGCTTCATGTTGTGCCACTTGCTGATCTTGTAATTCTTTCATAGCACCTTTCACTGCTTCCCTGACACTGTCTTTGACACACTGATGCAGGCCTTGGATGGAGCTGTTGTGTACGTCACTATCAGTAGGCGGGGTGCCAGAAATATTCCCAGTCCAGAGTCTCACCTGGAGTTACGTCGTTATCTGTTTTTTTTGGGGGGGAGGGAGGGCCTGGGTAGGATTGACATCTCCACAGACAAGGATGGCGGTGGACACAAAAATCACCAGGATGGCTGTCCACACCCGAAACAACCTTGCCCACATCCCGGTTCAGCTCGCTGGAATCGGACACTCTGACAACAGAACATGTGTGCAGTCAGAGTAAAAGTGAGAAAGTGCTTTTCCAAGGTACCACATCCTGGCCACAACACCACAATGCCGATGAGATGTTTGACACAAGATTTCTTTCGAAGTATGTCAATTAGCACTGAATGGAACTTGCCTGTGGCTTGACGGTGCTGTTGGAGACACGACGGCATAGTGTTGGCTTTCCAAACCTCACCGGAGACAACGCTATTTAATTAATTTTGATTTTTGAGCCTCAGCGGACAAAAACACGTCGCCATCTTGTAAGGTCGCGTCCTTGACCCCCGGGAGAGAGACAGAGAGAGAGAGACAGACAGACAGACAGACAGACACAGAAAAAAAAGAGACAAGAGATACAGGTAGAGAGACAAAGAGACAAAAGGAGAGAGACAGAGACCAGCGAATATGAAGAAGAAGAAGAAGAAAGAAGAAGAAGAAGAGAAGAAGAAGAAGAAGAAAGAGGGTAAGAAGTTATGCAGGTAACAGGTTGGATTTATTTTGTCTTTAGACTTCAAGCCGATTGACACAATGCTGAGTTTCCGCCTTTTCAGTAATTCCCTCCAGCCTTTATGAAAACCGTTTCCCGCTGAACCCCGATAAAAGGAAGCGCCATCCGGCGATTGTGGCATTTTCGCAATCAACTTAATTTAAGTCTGAAACTAACTGCCTTGGACGGCTTCCGAAAAAAAAAACATTTTTCCCTTTTTTCTTCTTTCTTCCTTTTTTTTCTTTTTTAAACACTTTTCTCTTTTTTTTTTTTGCTGTCTCGCCTTTCTTGCACCATCAGCGGTAGCTATTCTGCAATGATTCGTCTCTGCCGCGGCTCCAGCATCCCATTGCATCCCATTCCAGATTGCACTGCGTTATCATCAAATCAGTTCTGACTGCTAATACGCAGGACAACCACCTTCTGAACCCCCTACTGCTCACACACACACACACACACACACACACACACACACACACACACACACACACACGCGCGCGCGCGCAAACACGCAGATGCACGCACGCAACACGCAAGCACGCAGGCATGCACCCACTCATCCACCCACCCCACCCACACCCCACATACATACACACACACTCACACGCGCACGCACCCCCTCCCCCCCACCCCCCCCCCCCCCACCCCCCCACACACACAGAGGCACACACACACACACTACTCACATACACGCGCACGCATGCACCCAGCGTAGTAAAAATACAAACCTATATTTCATACACACGAGCTCTTAAATGCAATTGACATAAGATTTACAACAATCACCACGGTCTGTGTCTAGGTCTGGATGTTTGAATTATGACATAAAGACAATCATAATGATCCTCTTGTCAAAAACAAAAGACTCCGTCTTGATTGAAGCAGATTTTGCTGCGTTGTGATGCTAGATGAAATTGCCTGAAGCTGTTGCAGCCCGCTGGAAACATTCGATTACAAGAAAAATGGAAATTCTGTGAATCTGCACGTTAACTTCGTCCGAAAACAGTTTTTAGGCTATCCCACACCAGAAAGGAAATATGAATGAAAAAAAGATCACTGTAAAAAAAAGAAAAAAAAAAAAAACCACGATTGCTTTGTAGAAAGTAAATAAAACATAACAAACAAACAGTCAAACAAAAGTTAAAAAAGAACTCAACTCATGCCCTAAGCTCTCTCCTTAGCTGGAAAAAGAAACCTCTCACCGCAGTTCTGGAAAATTGGAAAAATACCCTGATTTTAGATTCTGCGTTTAGAAATATACCGAGATGTGAGCTAAGTCACACACACACACACACACACGCGCGCGCGCGCGCGCGCGCGCGCTCGCGCACGCACGCACGCACCTACACACACACACACACACACACACGTGTGTGTGTGCGCACACACACACACACACCACACACACACACACACACACACTGCCTAGGTATGTGAAGTCCTCTACTTCTTCCCACTTGGTTTTGGTCGATGAGAACGTCTGTTGGCCGTTGGCATTCATCGGCAAGCATGTTTTCAATCTTTTGGTACTGATGATGAGGCCAGTGTTGCCTGTAAAACCTGCTGATATTGTCTACAAGCACCTGCAGATCTTGAGTGGCGCTTGCAAGAGCGGCAATGTCATCGGCAAAATCCAGATCTGAGAGACTGTCTCCTTCTGTCTACTTGATACCCTTTCCTTGGGTTGCGTGTTTTAAAAACCCAGTCAATAGCAAGAGCAAAGAGGAGGAGGGGAGAGGATACAACCTAGTCTTACCCCGGTGACAACTTCTATCCTGTGACAGTATCCATCTTCCGTCCTGACTCTGCACTTGCGCACACGCGTGCGTGTGTGACTCTGCACGCGCGCGCGCGCGCGCGCGCGTGTGTGTGTGTGTGTGTGTGTGTGTGTGTGTGTGTGCTTGTTTTATTGAATCATCTTGTGCAAATTGAAATGATTATGCGCCTCTGCTATTTTATTCTCGTTTGTAAGATTTTTGTATACACGTTTCGAAACATGCAAACTGTGCTGCTTTTTTTTTTTTTTTTTTTTTATTCATTTGATACTTCCATACAGCTCCAAAGCTGTCTTCTTTGGAAAAAAAAACAAACAACACAGCAACTTCTAAACACTTTAGTCAAATATTCCTAGAATGAAACTAACTTGCTTCAGAAGCTGAACAATGGCGCTGCTTCCAAACCATGTGAACGTCTTTTCCAGAACGATGTGTCTTTAGCATAGGGGTGAGTAGCCTACATAATACTTTACGAATATATTCTACAATGCTCTTATCTTTGCATAACACCGAATTAGCGCACGCACCACCAGTATTAAAACAGCATTCCTGAAGGTTTCAGCGATTGCATCAGCATCCAGAATAAAATCCTGCTGGAAAATAACCGCAGGCGAAGTGAATAGTTTAAAAAGAAAAAAAAAAAACAATTTTTAAGTTGCAGCATTTTTCGTTCGGATTGCGCAAATTCAAAGTCAAGGAGCACATGCCGCCCACAGGACACCTATGTGTGTCTGTTCCCTTTCTTCTGCCAGAATTTGGTTCACTGCCAATGGACAGAAAAGAAGAAGAAGAAGA
>JADBJO010005706.1:75000-80000 GCA_016801955.1 Conus betulinus | reverse complement strand
GCTTCATGTGTTTTGGGCAAGCAGAAATATGAAATAAAACAAACTGAAATAAAATGAAATAAGATGAAATAAAACAAAACAAAACATAATAAATGAAATTTTTAAAAAAATCTACACACAAAAGATTCTATCGTGGAAGCAATTTTATGAAGGAAACGTTCGGAGACGTTATGGCTGGTATTATTCCCCAGCTCCAAATAAATAAAACCAAATTGATTTTTATCTCAAAATGTCTACGTGTGCAAGCGTGTAATGTTCGTATCTGTTAGAACATTCCGTCCTCTCCGGTGGCGAGAGGAATAAGTGTCTCTCTTTGGGGGGGGAAATAATCGAACATCCACCAGGGATCGAAGAAGCAGGACAAATCTTCGCTTCACTAATGTTCCTGAAATCTCCATAGACCGAACATAATTTGCCCAACGATTTGGGACACGCGTCTGTGGCGTTGAAAGGCTAATATAAAATCACCTCCACTGATGGAATTCAAACACGGAACTTAACAAAACCGACGCCAGATTAAAATCAAGGATTGATTTAGACCTGTCAGTTACCGTGTTTTTTTTTTTTTGTTTTTTTTTTTTCTGTACCCTAAGTACAAAACATGTAACTTCACACGAGGAGAAAACAGAAGAAAGAGGAAAAAAAGGAATGAAGGAGGGAGTGTAAAAGAAAGCCTGAAAGAAATAATGAGAAAGGGGAAAGGAGGCAATGGTAGCACAACAAAAGGGAAGAGAGAAGAAAAGTAAGAAAATAACATTGACGACGACGACGACGACGACGACGACGACGACGACGACGACGAAGAAGAAGAAGAAGAAGAAGAAGAAGAAGAGGGAGGAGGAGAGGATGAGGAGGAGGAGGAGGAGGAGAGGAGAAGAAGAAGAAGAAGAAGAAGAAGAAGAAGAAGAAGAAGAAGAAAAAGAAGAGGAGGAGGAGGAGGAGGAGGAGGAGGAGGAGGAGGAGGAGACGAACGAAGAAGAAGAAGAAGAACAACAACAACAGAAGGGGAGAGGAGGAGGAGGAGGAGGAGGAGGAAGAGGAGGAGGAGAAGAAGAAGAAAAAGAAGAAGAAGAAGAACAACAACAACAACAAAAACAACAGAAGGGGAGGAGGAGGAGGAGAAGGAGGAGGAGGAGGAGGAGGAGGAGAGGAGGAGGAGGAGGAGGAGGAGGAAGAGAAGAAGAAGAAGAAGGAAGAGGACGAAGAAAAAGAAGAAACGGAGGACTGAACACAAGAGGCCGGAAGCGGGAAAAAGGTTTTAAAAAAAAAAAAAAAAAAAAAGAAAAAAGCCGACGAAGATCAAACATGTCGCCACTCTGAAGACACCTTATCAGATAATTCTCTGATGACGGTCAGATACCCCACCCCGCCCCCTCCTCCATCACCTCCTTCTCCTCCTCCTCCCATACTCCACCCCGTCCCATCCCCACTCCTATTCTCCTCCCTTCCTCCGAGCCCTTTCCGCCATGTGGATCAGACGTCTGGAAAGTCAGCCGGCGAATGGATCAAGATAGTCTGTCTGTCGGCGCGGTAAATCCATCTTCTCTGGTGGACATAATCCCCTTTCTTTTTCAACCACCTCCCTTCTCATTCTCTGCAGGTGGATATAGATCTGCTTGATCTGTACTAATCTTGTGCTAGTTTACAAACTGCGTATCTATCTATCTATCTATCTATCTATCTATTTATCTATCTATCTATCTATCTTTCTATCTTTCTATCTATTCAGTCATCCTCCCATCCATCTATGTATATGTCTGCCTATCTGTCTGTCCGTCTATCTATCTATCTATCTATCTATCTATCTATCTTACGATCGATCCATTCATCCATCCATCCATCGATCAATCCATCCTTCTATCTATCTATCTATCTATCTATCTATCTATCTATCTATGTATCTATCTATCTATCTATCTATCTATCTATCTATCTGTGTGTCTGTCTCTCTGTTTGTCTACCTACCCACCACCTACCTACATATCTATCTATCTGTCTATCTATCTATCTATCTATCTATCTATCTTTTTGCCTATCTATCTATCTATCTATCTATCTATCTATCTATCTATCCTCCAGTCTTTGTCTAATTCAAAGAGGCAGAGATTAAATGACACACAAACTAGAAACAGCCTACTCTCTGACATCTT
This sequence comes from Conus betulinus, assembly GCA_016801955.1. NCBI lineage: Eukaryota > Metazoa > Mollusca > Gastropoda > Neogastropoda > Conidae > Conus > Conus betulinus. The sequence goes on along the minus strand of JADBJO010005706.1, from coordinate 77,850 downwards.
GTTAAACAAGGACAAAGTAAAAAAACGATCTAGTTTCTGATACACCATCTTCAACGAAGACAAAGCAAAACCAAACTAGTCTCCATGAAAGCCTCTTCAACACCCTGGTCTCTAATACAACCTCTTAAACAACAAGAAAGAAAGAAGAAATATTCCAATCTCTGATACAACCCCCACCTCCACCCCTCACCGAAAAAAAAAAAAAAAATAGAGTCATCCTTAGTCTCCGAAATGACGTCAGGAAAAAATTAAAAAAAAGAGATCATCGCTTGTTAGATCCAAAAAGAAACAACCTAATCGGTAGCACAAAAAAAAATAAGATAAAATAAAATAAAATAAAAAAAAAAATAGAGTCATCCTTAGCCTCCGAAATGACGTCGGGAAAAAAAATTTTAAAAAGAGAGATAATCGCTTGTTAGATCCAAAACGAAACAACCTAATCGGTGGCACAGCTTATTAAGAAGAAACAACTTGACAGAGACAAAGACAGAGACAGAGAGACAGAGGAAGAAGCGCGGATATACAGACAGATCTACCGACAAGACAGCCAGATTTATAGAGTAGACAGGGAAAAAAAAAGTTTGATTACCGATCTCTGACGCCAATATATTCCCCAGTGTCGACTCTCGTTAATGATGTAGACAGCTAAGTCTGTCACCATACCTCGGACTGCAAAACACACCACAACACATCGCCTGAAGCCACCTGCTCCGCCCTTCCCTCCTCTTCACCCCCTACCCCCCCCCCCCCCCCCCCCCCTCAACTTCCCCCCCACCCCCCACCCCCCACCCCCCACCTCGCCTTTGTCCTTTCCTCCTCCCTTCCCCTCCTTTCTCCGTTATGGCTTCTCTTTTCGAATCACGCAGTGTTTGGTCAAAGCTTTGCCATCGTTTATAGCTATGTGGGGAGGGAGGGAGGGAGACAGAGGGGCGGGGGTGGGGGTGCGGGTGGAAAGAAAGCTATTAGTTGAACACAGACTCAGAGCAACCACGGATGCGAGCGATGATTAATGAAGACATCATCACACCAGCTTCCGAGTCACTACTCCAGACCTGTCATCAGACTCCAGAATAAGCTGTACATGATGATTACCCAGACTAGGTGTGTGGGTGTGTTTATTTTTCAGGAGATAGGTGTGTGTGTGTGTGTGTTTAGGGGGGGGGGGGGGGGGGGGGGGGGGGGGGGGGGAGGGGTGAGGGTGAGATGGGGAGATAGATAAAGGGAAGCAGAGGGGAACAGAGGCGGCCGGGGAGGGGGGGTGGGGGGGGGGGGGGGTGGGAGTTGAGGGGCATGGAGGGGGGAGGGGTGGGTAGAGAGGGAAGAGCTGCCAAGCTGTAACACATATTTTTTATGTCTCTATGTTTGGAGAGTCCCCCTCTCTCTCTCTCTCTGTCTGTCTCTCTGTCTGTGTCTGTGTCTGTCTGTCTGTCTGTCTGTCTGTCTGTCTGTCTGTCTCTCTCTCTCTCTCTCTCTCTCTCTCTCTCTCTCTCCTCTCTCTCTCTCTCTCTCTCTCTCTCTCTCTCTCTCTCTCTCTCTCTCTCTCTCTCTTCCCACCTTTCATACAACACTTGCCTTTCTTCACTGTATAACAGGACACATACCCCCCCCCCCCCCCTCCCTTTTTCCACAATTATTTTGTTGTTTGTTTGTTTGTTATTGATTGATTGATGATTCATTCATTCATTCATTCATTTTTTATCTATTGCTTGATTTCATTGATATCCTTGTTTATTTATTTGGTGATTTTTGTTGGATTAGTTAGCGAGTTACTCATGCACTTATTTACCTATAATCTATTTCTCTAATGTTTTCATTTATTTATTCAGTCATTTTATTTCATTTATTTATTCACTTATTGTAATTCATTTATCTATTTTTATTATCTATTACCATGTTTTCTTTTATCTACCTATATATATTTATTCATTTTGTTACCATTTTTTTGTGTTTTCATGTATGTGTATGCGTATATATGTATACGTACGTATGTATGTATGTATGTTTGTATGTATGTATGCATGTGTGTATGTATGTATGTATGTATGTATGTATGTATATGTATGTATGTATGTATGTATGTATATGTATATGTGTGTGTGTATGTATGTATGTATGTATGCATGCATGCAAGGACGTATCAATTGCTTATTATCTATTTGTTTTCTTTATTTATTAATGTACAACTACGACAGGGCTCTGCTAAAGGACAAATCGGCAAAGACTTAAAGCTCCCATCCTGTTTGTGGGCTTATTGTTGAGGTGTCATGAGAATACAGGTTGTGAGCATACATAAGTGAGTGTATATGAGTGAGTGTGTGTGTGTGTGTGTGTGTGTGTTGTGTGTGTGTGTGTGTGTGTGTGTGTGTGTGTGTGTGTTGTGTGTGTGTGTGGTGTGTGTGTGTGTGTGTGTGTGTGTGTGCCTGCGTGCGTGCGCGCGCGTGTGTGTACGTGTATGTGTATGTGTGTCTGCCTGCCTGCCTGCATGAGTGTGCGCACGTGTGTGTGTGTGTGGTGTGTGTGTGTGTATGTGTGTGTGTGTGTGTGTGTGTGTGTGTGTGTGTGTGTGTGTGTGTGTGTGTGTGTGTGAGAGAGAGAGAGAGAGAGAGAGAGAGAGAGAGAGAGAGAGAGAGGACAGAGACAGAGAGACACGAGACAGACAGACCAAGAACACACACACACACACACACACCACACACACACACACACACACACACACACACACACACACACACACACACACGCACACACAGACAATGCACAGATGAGCAAACAGAGAGACGTTCCGACAAGACAACCAGATATATACACAGCAGTCGGCAGAATGTAAAAGAAACCCCCCCCCAAAAAAAA
>JADBJO010005706.1:67500-70000 GCA_016801955.1 Conus betulinus | reverse complement strand
TGTTTTGTTGTTGTTATTTTCGTTCATTTCTGTCTCAGGATCACAGAACGCACCAAGAAAAATAAAAACAAAAACATGTGTTTATCAGTCATTTTTTATATATATCTTGTCACACACGCTGACAATGTCATACACGTGTACAGAAATGTGAACAAACTCCTATGCATTCTGGCTAAACAATGTCACTAATATCGGCAATGCTGTCTTGAACGTTACTGAAACGCTTCGCTTCTCCTGTACTCTGTCCCTCTCTGTCCCACCCACACACCGCCTACCCCCACGACAAACTCTCCCAACCTCCTCTCTCTTTCTGTCACTCTGTCTCTCTGTCTGTCTGTCTGTGTCTATCTCTGCTCCCCACCCCCCTCTCTCTCTCCCAACATAGGTATATTACCATTTATCTTTAAATAATACAACATTTTCATCGTTGCTTGTCTCACAAGAAGTCTGTCATTTCCTTAAGCTAACTGACTTCTAGAATCGAAAATATGGAGGGCACCACAGAAATAAACTGAAACAACAATAACAACAACAACAGACCCCCTCTCTCTCTCCCTCTCTCTCTCTCTCTCTCTCTCTCTCTCTCTCTCTCTCTCTCTCTCACACACACACACACACACACACACACACACACACACACACACACACACACACACACACACACACACACACACACACCACGCACGCACGCACACACATACACACAGAAAGAACATACATACGTCTTACATCAGATGTGAAGAAGCAGTATGTTGAGCAGATATGCATATATCTAGCTAGGGCTAATAACATTTCAGTCTGTTCGAAAAGGGAACAAATTTCATTCTTAATTTATGACCATGAAATTCTGCTTAATACTGAATCGTTCATCTCTCTGTCAAGCCTTGAAGAAACTACACAGAGAGAGTCCCGAGGTTATCGACGTTCTGTGTGTATCTCCTTAGTTAAACTTATTGCAAAGCTGCCTCTTGACCTGCCAAGCCTTAGAGAAGGGGAGACACAACGAGTCGTAGCATCCTTTCGAGCACTATAAGCCACAAAACGCCGATTCAAAACTTTCGCGTTAAATAGTTACCGAAACCCGCTTGGTGAACAAGAGGCAAAGTCCTTCAATGCTCATGTAAAAAAAGACATCGCAGATGCACTTCGCTTCTGACAGGACGGGAGGGGGGGGGGGGGGGGGGGGGGGGGTGGGGGAAAGAAAAAAAGACACAAGGACAACAAGCTGTCGTGGTTGTAAATGAAATTTTCGGCTTTATTGGCCTTCGTCAGCACACCGTGCCATTCATGAAATGAATTTTACTTAAATGCCTGACTGTGACAGTCGCGTGACACACAACAGTTGAATACTTTCAGTAGAAGGATTTACTTCGTCTTTACGTGTGTTTGAAAATACTACATAGAAAAATGTTCAAGCTTTATTAGAAAATAGCGATTACCGACAATTGATCGTATCAGTGTCGAGAATGAAGAACTGGTTTCTTTCTTTGTTGTCGTTCCTTCCCTCCCTCCCCCCCTCCACTGCGCCCCCAGATATGTTGGAATGTATCCGGTTTAAAGAGCTGCCTTGCCAGACAAATTTTGTGAATTTTTCATAGGAATATCAGTTTCTGACGCTTTCTCACCAGCTAATCATTGTTTCATTTGTTTCAGTCGTAAGGTTTGTTTTCGACTTTTCTGCAATGGACAGACATTCGGCACACACACGTGCACGCGCGCGCGCGCGCGCGCGCGCACACACACACACACACACACACACACACACACACACACACACACACACACACACACACACATTCACACATCTTCAACGAGAACGACCTCATCGCTGAAAGTTTTCCCATGATGTTTGGCTCTCCCAGCTCATAACTTTAGAGCCCTGCACTACCACGCCACCTGAGGCCAACGTAGATCCAAGTGTGAGGCCTCGTCCTTCTCAGTTCGGAGTCGATGGCTTCTTCGTGTACCCTCACACTTCTGCGTTGACTTCGGGGGTCATGATGCTAGCCTATCTCGGATGCCCCCCGACGGGAAGGAAGGCGAGATTGAATGGAAGGGAACTGTAGTGCGACTCATCCCACACGACTATTATGTCTACGGGGGGGTGTTTACACCGGCATTAACGCCACCACTCAGGCTGGCCCTGTTGGCAAGGGGAGGCCGAGGGAAAGGCTGGAGTACGGCCGCGTGCGCACCAATCCAGTGCTGAGCTGTCGGGTTGGGGGCCGTTCGGTCATCTTAGTGCACGACCCGATAGGCCAAGGGGGCAGTCTACAGTGAGGAGATGAAACTCAGGGGAATGATGAGGAGTTGTAGGAGTCAGGAAGGAGAATAATCGAAGCTTAAAAAGGAAGAGTGAGAGATGATAACAAACACCGCTCAAAAAGAAACATACGAACAAACACACACACACACACACACACACACACACACACACACACACACACACACACACACACAAGAAAAAATCATACAGCTATCAAGAACCAAAACGATCGTG
>JADBJO010005706.1:55000-57500 GCA_016801955.1 Conus betulinus | reverse complement strand
ATCACGACTAGGGGAGCCCTGGGATCAGCAGGACGCCTGACTGGACCTGCTCTTCACAGACGCAGTCTGCCGAGTAGAGGAAATTCTTTACCAGCTCCCCCCCCCCCCCCCCCCACCCACCCACACCCACACCCCCGTCCTCTCATCATCCCCAACGGCCAGAGTTCCTAGATGTCGAGCGTATGTTCGGACAGCCTTTGCGTGCGAGAGAAGCTGGCAACGCTGTGGGTCGGATTCCTTGATGCTGAGTTCAGCAAGCTGTGTTTGAAATATGATCTTACGAATTTGTCATCACACATGTGCCACCTGTATAAATCAACAGATGGGGCCGAAATAGCTCCGTGGTATAGCGCCGGACTCGTAATCCTGGGGTTGCGGGTTCGAATCTCCGCCGAGTCGTTTCGGCACAGGGGGATTTTTTTTCCCTCGGAGTTTAACATTGGTTCTGATTCCATTTCCCATAAGTCCTTCAAATGACACTATAAACCGAGGTTCCGTGTGTGAAACGCACGCATAACACCTTGCACACACGTAAAATCACACATCACCAACTCTCGGAAGAGAAGACTAGTTTGGCCGTTGGTATGGATGACACGTTACTCACAGCATGCACCTTTCCCGAACTTGGCGGGATAAAAAAACGGTCATACACACAAAACTCCACTCCCTTTGTTGGGCACATGGGTTCAAAACTTGCCTATCTATACAGGGAGCGTCCGCAGGAGTATCAGCCTGCGTACGCAGAAGAAGAAGAACCAACAGATGGATGTTGCAGTTCACTCATTTTTCAAGCAAAAGCTGTAGGTTCATCAATCCTGATCAGGACTCTGAAACCGGTGTCGCGTGAAATCTGGGAACGTGATATCTGGGAAGGCTTCCCAGATATCACATATTTTTTTTGGGAACGCGTTCCCAAAATATACTGTGATATCTGGGAAGGCCCGTGATGTCTGGGGACAAGTCTTTCAGAGTTCAGAAGGGCAGAAAGAAGACGAAAAAAAGAATGGATTTTCGAGATGAGGTAGGAAATAATTTATTTAGGTGCAGTTGAGATCTTTGACCTTCTTGTCACTATTTTTTTCGCACGCGTTCTCAGATTTACTGTAATATCTGGGAACGCGTTCCCAGGGTTCACGATTGGAAGTTCAGGTAACCTGGGAACGCGTTCCCAGATGTCACAGTAAATCTGGGAACGCATTCCCAGATATCACGGTTCCAGATATTATACGACACCGGTTGGTTTGTGAAAAAACTGGCAGTCAACTCACCTACTGCTTTCGTGAGTTTCTTCGTCGTTTCTTTCGTTTGACATTCTCGCTATTATCATTCACAAGATATCTGAGCTCGCGAGTACCAAATGCAGTACATATAGTACTTTTTATCGTATGTTGGGGAAATCGACATGGACCAGCGCAAGAACAACATGACAGAAAAGTGGATAGATTCATCAGGTCCAAAGTAAGACTCTGGAGGAAGGAACAACAGCAAGAGAGAGAGAGAGAGAGAGAGAGAGAGAGAGAGAGAGAGAGAGAGAGAGAGAGAGAGAGAGAGAGACTGTATAATGTCTGAGATGACTTTCAGACCCAAACTTTAGAATGCGCAGGTCAACACATTCTCGATTTTGTAAGCCAATATGGGTTTCCTGTAGCAGTCAAACGCTGAAAGAAGGATACACAGACTCCCAAAGAATTCAGCTGTCCGCACTTAGCTGGCGTGAAATGGCGAAACTTTCGGCAGGATACACCGGTCACTATTCACTTCCCTCTTCAAACAGACACAGACAGACAGACAGACAGACAAAAAGACAGACACGCATGCACGCACGCATCCACGCCTCCCCACCCCCCACCACCGCACACACACACACACACACACCACACACACGGTGATGGTTTTCTCGCCCTCTGCTGACAGACCTATGGAGGGGAGCTTGGGGATCCTGCTGTCCTTCACGCCACACCAGCCATGATCACTTCCTGCTCACCTCCCCTGGTCTCGCTCGCCTTCCCTTGCAAGCCGTGAGGGGGGAGGAAGGGGGGGGGGGGACCCCGCAGGATCACGATTCTCTGCACAGAGCGCATTGGCACTAAATGCTCGCTCACGTGGCTCAGAGAGCACCGCTTCAAAGTCTGACCTGAGCAAGCCGAGGACACTGTAAAATGGGAAGGGATGAGGACGGACAGGGGGCGGAGGAGGAGGGCGGTGGGTGTGTCACATGTAGATGATCAGTGTTAGAAGGTTCAGAGAGAGAGAGAGAGAGAGAGAGAGAGAGAGAGAGAGAGAATGAATGAATGAAAGAATGAATGAATGAAATGCTTTATTGAGGAAAGCTTACAAAGCCCACTCTCAAGGAAAGGGGGGTGCTCATAACATAACTGTAAAAGAATAAACAGGTAGTACACGTCAGAATACAACATCACGATGTGGAAACCAGATCACGAAAGATGTTAAAAGCTGTCACACCCAACACCGGTATAACTGCGAACATGACTGTCAAAAT
>JADBJO010005706.1:32500-35000 GCA_016801955.1 Conus betulinus | reverse complement strand
GCGTTACGTCCGCTGAGCGCGCGAGCGTGCGTGCGTGTGTGTATGTGTGTGTGTGTGTGTGTGTGTGTGTGTGTGTGTGTGTGTCTGCCTGAGTGTGGGTGGCTCTCTCTCTCTCTCTCTCTCTCTCTCTCTCTCTCTCTCTCTCTCTCTCTCTCTCTCTCTCTCCCTCTATGTGCATGTCTGTGTCCTGTCTATCTATCCATATATTTAGATCTTGTGTGTGTGTGTGTGTGTGTGTGTGTGTGTGTGTGTGTGTGTGTGATAAACAAGAAAGAAAGAGAGAGAAAAAAAAAAAAAAAGAATGCTGATTTGAAAGAACGAAAATAGTAAATAAAAATTAAAAAAAAAATTAGCAAGCGATTAAAATGAAAATTGAATTGAAATAAATTAAGCAAATTCGACATCGAAACAAATCAGGAAATGAAGAAATCAATCATGCTTCTTGAACAAATAAAATAAAACGAAACGAGAACTCATTATCGCCATCGTCAATATCATTAGGTGAATATCTCCGTCGGCAGAACAAGATTCATTAACGCATTAGTACCAAAAAATATAATTCTGGCAATCAGAGGATGAACAGACAAACAATCATCCTCCACTTTCCACCAGCACCCCCTCCCTTATACGTGGCATACCCCCAACCAGACTCACCATGAATTTGTATACCTCTCTGCCCCCATCCCCCTCCCCAACCCCCAACCGTTCCACACACAATCCCTCAAATATGGCTCAAGACCAAGACCAATACCTTACCTAATTCTTTCCCTCAAAACTACCAAACAAAACAGCCAAACAACGAACATGGACATCAAAACCAAACTCATACATGAATGGTGTTCGCAAGTGTCTAGGGTTTCGTTTGGCATTCAAAATACTGCGTTTAACCCCCATCTTTATGACGGATACTACAGATAGCATATATATTCTTTGTTGTCTCTCATTGTAAACCATCGTGTGCCAGATATCTCTTTGGACGCTATTTAAATTTGTCCCCCTACCCTGCAGTCCCCGTCTCCTTCTTCTCTAATTCTTTAGACTTCATTGTCGTAAAGGCCGCAATGTGAATGTGTGTGTGTGTGTGTGTTTTTTTAATCATCACCATCATGGTCCTTTTTGAAATACCATAACCGTTTTAACTAACGCTCTGTGAACTGGTCCATTTTGTATTATTATCAGCACTGGTGTCATACAGGACGTTGCTGAATTTATCATTAGGTAAATCACTATCACCATTATCGTTGTAAAGAACACGGCGCTATACCAGTGTATCCTTCTCTTTAATTCGATGGCTTGGAACAAAAGCCATATATCTGGAAAACGCCTGTCAAGAAAATGGAGTTGAAATTTTGAAAAATTCTTAATTTGTTTGTATGCTTTAAACCAGCTGTCAACTCCTGAATTCTGTCACATTTTGAGGCAGTTAACTCCATGACACGTCGCCAAGCGGTTGGGAGTAGAAGACTAAAGAGGTTTTGCTGAATTTGTAAAATGTTCCATTTTTGCACGAAATTTATGGAGTCGCTTTGAAGGCCAAAAACCAAGCAACTAAATATGTTCCAGTTTTTTTTAATATAGAGGTCTGTCTATTGTGAGCATAAAAGGACCACACGCTATATTTGTTCTTTTTGTTTTACTATTATCAATACTATTGCTATAAAGGACTCTACGGGAATTTTGCTTTTCACTATAATCACCATAACAGTCGAAAATCACGTTATGTGACCTTGTCCTTTTTTGTGTAATTATCATCACCATTACTGTGGTAAAGACGTCATACGAATTTGTCCTTTTTCATGACTATCACCATTACTTTGAAGACGGCCCTCTACGTCTTATTTTGTGCTTTTCGTTCCCTTGCGTACTTGCCATGAGTCCCTTTCATATATTAAAAACAAACGAACAAACAAACAAAGAAACTAACAAGAACAACGACAACATAGAAAATCCAAAAAGTATCAGGTTGGGGAAAAACCTTGCAGTCACCCCACCTTTCTCTTTGCATCCCCCCCCCCCCCCCCCCCCCCCCCCCCTACCCCCTACCCCAACGCCATCCTCGCTCCGGCCCATCTCCCCCCCCCCCTCCCCCCACCTCCCCCCCCCCCCCCCCCCCCCCCCCGCCCCCATCCCCGCTCCGACCTCCCGCACCCGCGTCCTTTATGACCCCTACATGCAGAAAATTTATGATAGCAGAGGTTCTGTGGCGGGCGCCAGGACAGTAGGATATCTGACTCCTGCATGCAGAGTGTCATGACAGCAGAGGTTCTGTGGCGGGCGCTAGGACCGTGAGATATCTCTATAAGCCTCTGTACTCTGGCCAAGATCAAAAACAGCTCTGCCCCCAGATCTGCCATCATCTGTCCAGCCTCTATTGTCTATCCAGCTGAAAGTTACACAAACGTTAGAATTCGCCGGGTGGGCCAGCCTGTCCTAGCGGCGAAGTATGTAAGAGGCGAGGGGAGGAAAGAAACGGACGCAAGGTTGATACATTCACGATGGG
>JADBJO010005706.1:20000-27500 GCA_016801955.1 Conus betulinus | reverse complement strand
CTGCCTGCCTGTCTGTCTGTCTCTGTCTGTCTCTCTCTCTCTCTCTCTCTCTCTCTCTCTCTCTCTCTCTCTCTCTCTCTCGTTGCACTGTTTCCTTTTGGGTGGTCGTGGAGTTCTCCTGATCGTGTTAAATGTCCACACCAGTGCACTTTACGATGCCTGCATGGCAAGTCATTATTCGTCATGCTACAGAAACAAAAAACCCCGGCAACTGATCCCGTCCGAGTTTTTTGTTTTTTTTTTTCAGTTGTTCCCCACATTTTCGGACTAGAAAACATAAGATTAATTAGTGCAACTGCCGTATCAAATCCAATCGTAGCAGCAGCAGCAGCAGCAGCAGCAGCAGCAGCAGTAGTATCAGCAGCAGGAGTAGCTGTATCAGTAGTTGCTGTTGTTGCTGTTGTCGTCGTCGTTGTTATTAAGAACACTTAACACGCTAATCAAATAAAGGATTTCAACAAATAAGCATATCGAGGGACTCAGCAAATAAAAGAAGAACAAACAGCAACTCAAACTCCTCTCTGCAATCAAAAACTCGTACCACATCCAACAGTACCACACTTAAGCTCGGCCTTCTCATTTTGCTCCCCTACCCCCCCCCCCCCCCCCCTCGGCCTACCTCTCAAACATAAAGCAATGTAAATTCATAAACCGAAATATAGCATCCGAAACCAAGCACATATCATATTCAAACATTCACCACTTAATTAAACATTCAGTTCACCAATAAGGCGGACATTTGGGGGGGGGGGGGGGGGGGGGGGACTTTGGTGTTGAAAGAAAGGCAGAGAAGCAGAGAAAAAAAGACTAATAGGCCAGGAAGCATTACCAAGAGTTTGATAAATCTTTTTGAAAATTGAGCAGGAAAAGTAAAGAGGCATTGGCATTTTGAGGGTGGGGATGGGCATATATATATATATATATATATATATATATATATATATATATATATATATATATATATATATATATATATATATATATGAGTGTGTGTGTGTGTGTGTGTGTGTGTGTGTGTGTGTGTGTGTGTGTGTGTGTGTGTGAACCCTACCTCATCCTCGCATTTCTAGAGGCACAGGCTGTCAAGGCGCTCATCCTGATGTTTGGCTTCTCCGCTTGCTTCCAGCCCAAGCGTCGTGATTCCTAATAATGTCAGTGTCAGGTGACCCTGGCGTTGTCTGGGCAGTAACAACGTTAGTGCCCTATCTGACGGGTCAGGTCTAGTCAAAAACCACTTCTCATGATCCGCCAAGGAAAGGGCCCACTAACGTTCTTTGTACCCTGTAGCCACCGCTGTGCCATACACCTAAGAGTCACCGAAATGTTATCGTTTGATGCTGATGTTGTCGATGATCCGTCTTTCAGTTACCGCCATGCTGCCCATACCGACAGTCTCCCAATACACGTCGCTCCTCACTCTCTTCCCACGCAATCCCAGCGCCATCACTGCAAATCCACCGGCGGGCAAGATCGACTTGGGGGGAGGCCACTACTGGGACGACACTTTACACCGGAAGCGGCTGGGTTACTCCAACAAGGTTTGGCGGCATTGGTTCCGGGTCAAAATGCACAGGGGAGCGTCCTCTCTACAGACACAAATAATTGCTTAAGCTCGGGCCAGACCGAATGAGTGCGCCACCTTCCGTCCCCTCCGCCCCCCTACCCCCCCCCCCCCCCCCTCCTCTTCCGTCCTGATCACCCTGTCTCACATCCTCCCCCGCCCCCCCCCCCCCCCCCCCCCCCCCCCCCCATCCCCCCACCCCTTCGAAATGAAAATCGCCTCCTTGAGAGTCTCGTCCGCTTGAATCCCCTGACACCTTCGACATTGAGACGATCTCGCCACTAGCGTAGACACGGATAATAACAACACCAAAGGCTCTCCCGACCAATCAAGAAAAACGTGCGTGTGTGTGTGTGTGTGTGTGTGTGTGTGTGTGTGTGTGTGTGTTGTGTTTGCGTGTGTGATGGCGTGAAAAAAAAGTTCGAAAATAAATCGAAAATTACGTTATCTAACTGACTTCTAGCCCTCAAAGTTGACGTGTTTTTTGTTTTGCGCCGATGACAAAGTGGCTTTTCAACCGATAGTGGTTGCATGTGAAATCAAAACGTTTCAAATCTGTGTATGTTTTTCATATGTCTTTCTGTATGTTCTGACTATAATATATATTTTTATTGGGGCTTCGTGATTCGCTGGAATCTGTAAACGTCGTTGTGATTGGTGAAAAGAGCAGCTGGTATTCATTTTGTAGACATGGCGGACAAAATCAATTTCAAACTGAGGTGACTGCGAACGGAAATTGAAACACATTTTAAGAATAGATCTTAGTGAGTCCGAAAACACACACACACACACACACACACACACACACACCACACACACACACAAAACGACAAACGTACGCCCATCGTGCGCCGAATACAAGGAGATAGGTAATTGCACGCTGTATGTTTTCATTGTCCTGAATGTTGTTTATCTTGCTTGAAGAAGACAGGAGATGTCGAAACGTTTCGTGTTTTGTCTTGTAATTTGTCTGTCTTTGTTATTGGCGGAGTCACTAAGAATTACATGTATAGCATGTAACGTATTATTGCTTGGTCAGTTAGTGGGAGACTGCATCTCTTACGAGATCCAAGTAAAGGCTGCCCTGCACATTTAGCTGCTGAAAATGCTTAGGTTCTTTAGCAGATGAGCTGACCACTCTGACTGTTGAAACTTTTGATCTCCCTTGCATCGTTAAATGGGTCCCCAAACATAGGCTCAAAGATTGATCCTTTTTACTTTGTACATGATTTTAGTTTTTCAGCAACATATTTCTTTACCACACTTTCTTTTCGTTTGACTTCTACCCTTCACTGGCTGCTTTGGGGCGTTGCTGGATTCCGTTTTTGAACTTTTGGAGTTGAGAATACCATGGAATTGTAGACTGTGGTATGCCTCTGTTTGATGCCGAGGAGCCACACGTAGTAGTACCGAAAGTCTGCTCATTACAACGTCCGATCCGCAGATGCAAAAGTCTTGGAGCAAAGTCTTGGAGCAGATTCCGTTGATTGAGCAAAGTCTTGGAGCAGATTCTGTGATGATGATGCAAAAGTCTTGGAGGAGATTCCGTTGATGCAAAGTCTTGGAGCAGATTCCGTTGATGATGTAAAAGTCTTGGAGCAGATTCCGTTGATAGTAAATGCTCTTATACTGTAAAATATAGCCCTGATTCTTCATTTATATTTCTTGAATTCTTTCGTTTAGCTATATTTGACGTATAATGTTATGATCAAAGATCGTTAGCGGCAACTTGTTTTAACTCACTACTGAACAGCTTTTTTTTTTTTCTTAGTGAATAACGTATGTGTGTGTTTTAGTTCTGTATCCGTGTGTACTCATCATTATGATCCACACATTGATACCATACCAAGAAAGGCAACCGACTCTTTGTTGCCAATTCATACCCAGAGAGAGAAATTGAACTTTCGTGCGGGGAGCATATTATAAAGTCGAAACTTTTCCACGAAGGCTTCTTGAACAAGACACAAAAAGCGATAGGGAAAAACTGCCCTAAGTAGCCCTTATCATAAAACTTGCTTGATTTTTTCAAGTTGGTCCATGAACATAGATCTTCGAAGTTCTTGTTACTAAGTTGTGGTGCAGTGTGACTTTCACTTTTGTCACATGAGGCAACTTGCGCGCGTGCGCGCCGATTCAACAAATAACACAGAGGCAGACTGACGCGCGTGCGCGCCGATTCAACAAATGTAGACAACGATGGAGAGTTTTTACCTCACACAAAATTAATTTGTCACACTCAACCCCCTTGAGCCTCCTCCGTCCTCCTTTAAGCCCTCTTTGCCCCATCCCCTCCCACCTTTCACCTCCAGCCCCGTTTACAGACCCCTGCCTGCACACTCCTCGTCACTTCCCTCCATCATACGGCCCTCCTCATCCACCTCCTCTATTTTGTTTTCATTTTGTTATCCACTTCTCTTGCCGTTGTTCAGTACTTCTCACTTCTTGTTTGTTTGCATAACAAAACAAAAAAAACAAAAAAAAACAAAAAAAAAAAAAAAACAAACAAACAAACGAAACAAACAAACAAACAAAAAACCAGTAAAACAAAAAACGTCATCACCTAGCACTTTCTGTCTCTCTCTCCCCCATCCTCTCTCTCTCTCTCTCTCTCTCTCTCTCTCTCTCTCTCTCTCTCTCTCTCTCTCTCTTCCCATTTTTCCAGTAATTCTAGTAATTCTCACTTCTTGCTATTTGTATCCAACAACTTTAAAAAAAAAAAAAGAAAGAAAAAAAGCCCTCTTGACCTCGCACTTTGCTATCTGATAATATTCCCCCAGTCGCGCAGCAATTATTTCGACACTAAATAGTACTGGCACGGACAACTCAGAAGTGTCGCGAAAAGAACGGTGTCTACTATTGCTCATGGATTTCACGTCTCTTCTTCTTCTAGTCTCCATCGCACTGTTTTCCCTATCACAGCTCGTTGCATTGATTTTTGATATGGGGCGCCGCATTGATTTTGATATCAAGATGTCGGATACTTGGATGGCGAGGGAGGAAGAAGAGAGAAGAGGAGGAAGGGGAGAAAATGGGGGGGGGGGGGATAAAACGTGTTGAGAGGTAGAGAGGAGTGAGGGGGACGGCGGGAGTGTGTGTGTGTGTGTGTGTGTGTGTGTGTGTGTTGTGTGTGTGTGTGTGTGTGTGTCGGGGGTGGGGTGGGGGGTGTAGGTAGGTAGGTTCAGGGAGAGCGTTTCTAGTCTACCTAGATTATCTCTTAGCTCATCTTCGTCGTTTTCTTTTACCTGGATCTTTTACCTGGAGTCTCTCTCTCTCTCTCTCTCTCTCTCTCTCTCTCTCTCTCTCTCTCTCTCTCTCTCTCTCCACTCTGTCTCTCTCTCTCTCTCTCTCTCTCTCTCTCTCTCTCTCTCTCTCTCTCTCTCTCTCTCTCTCTCTCTCTCTCTCTCTCTCTCTCTCTCTCTCTCACGTACACATCACTTAAGATTTGAATTATTTAAAAAGTATGACGTCATATCGTGTTCGTTCAGACTTAATGACAAGAATTCGAAACAAGCTATCGTCTGATAGCTCCCTACAATCAGCCTCTTTAAGAATAGGATGCATGTCTATGTTCCCTCAGCTCTATGTCAGCTCTATGTTCCCTCAGCTCTATGTGTTCCCTCAAGTCAAGTTACATGCTATGTCATGTCATATCATAATGCCATGTCATATCATGCCATGTGCCATGACATATGTCATGCCATATTACGTGACGTAAATATCTCTTGACTTGAGGGAACATAGAGCTGAGGGAACATAGAGCTAATTCTCCTAACAAACCGCTCTCTATGTTCCCTCAGCTCTATGTTCCCTCAGCTCTATGTTCCCTCAATTCAAGTTACATGATGACCAGAGGTCAACTAATGGTCAGAGTGACCAGTGGTCAAGCAATGGTCAGTGTGACAGTGCTCAAGCAATGGTCAGAATGATCATTGGTCAAGCAATGGTCGGAGTGACCAGTGGTCGCTTGACCACTGGTCAGATTGACCATATAGCTTGATCACTTGTCAGTTAGACCATTGCTTGACCACTGGTCAGTCTGACCACTGCTTTACCACTGGTCACGAGCTGAGGGAACATAGAGCTGAGGGAACATAGAGCTGACGGAACATAGAGCTGACCCCTAAGAATACATAATTGCAAAGAAATCCAAAGTCACCCCTAATACGGGTAACTGTTCACGATTTTTTTTCCGAAGTCAAAAAGTGCGAATAACTGTTTCTCCCAAAGAAAAAAAAAAAGCTTCCGCTCACAGAATCCAGTCAACCGTTTATCAACAGTCTTTCTCTCTCTCTCTCTCTCTCTCTCTCTCTCTCTCTCTCTCTCTCTCTCTAACTTCTTTGTTTCACAGTTCTCTGTTCTTTTTGCCAATTCGCATGTTTAAAATTTTGTTGTGCCTGTGATTTTTGTTCACGTACCCCTTCAAAAGGGGACCATGGCCTTCTTGAATAAAATTACCATCTCTAGACCATATATTTACACTATATTCTTTGATTCAGAAACATCTACTCTGCAAATCGAAGCTCTACATTGCATTTGTAGATTTCAAGAAAGCCTTTGACTCGGTAAATCGAATGCTCTGTGGAATGTACTCCGTAAAAATGGTGTTAATAGTAAATTACATGGCTATTAGAGGGTCTACAACTCAGTGCTTGCATGTGTGCGTGTGAAGAGTGAGAGTATTCCGATTATTTTGATTGTCCAAATGGAGTAAAACAAGGATGCTTGTTAAGTCCACAGTTGTTTTCTTTTTTCATAAACGAACTGGCGGTGGAATTGTCCCGCAAAGGAAGACATGGTATCCAGATGATACCTGAAGCAGTTGAATTAGTTTTACTACTGTATGCTGATGATGTTGTTCTTCTGTCCGGAACAGTTGTAGGTTTGCAAAACCAACTAAATGTATTGAAAGAAGAAGCAGACCGCTTAGGTTTATCAGTTAACTTGGATAAGACGAATATAGTGGTCTTTAGAATGGGTGGTCACCTATCAGTGTATGAAAAATGGTCTTATGGAAATGCAGATGTTCAAGTAGTTAATCATATAAATATCTTGGAATGATATTTTCAACAAAAATTAACTTTCCGTTACGCATGGGAAGAATCTCTGATGAAGGGAAAAAAGTACTATTGAAATTCTGAAATCCCTGAGGAAAACTGAATTGTACAGACTGTGGTATATTTTGGAAATGTTTTGATGCACAGATAAAACCTCTTCTTACTTATGCAGCTGAAATTTGGGGCTTACATGAAATTTGCAGATGGAAAAAGTACATACGTATGCTATGAAGCGTTTCCTTCAAGTACCTATTCATTCATCCAACACCGTTTTATATGGAGAAATGGGCAGATACCCGTTGTATATAAGTACATTTGTGAAATGTATTAAGTACTGGTTGAAGATCTTGAAGCTACCCCAGTCCCGTTTCAGCAGGCAAGCCTATGATATGATGCTTTTAGAAATGGAAAAAGGTAAGAAAACTGGGCTTATAAAGTAAAAAAGTCCCTTTCAGAACAGGGTTTTGGAATAGTGTGGATGACCCAGGAAGTAGGAAATGAGCAACAGTTCATTGCGGAATTTAAAGACAGGCTTATTTGTTCTTTTAAACAGAATTGGCACTCAGATATGGAAAGTAAGAAAAAATATCGCTGGTTTTTCTCATTTAAGAATGTGTTCCATCCTGAAAAGTTCTCAGTGTCATAACAGATAGATGGCACAGAATCAATTACGCAAGATTTAGGTTGCGAACTTTAGGTTTTAATGCGAACAAAAGATGTTTTGAATGTGAAACATCCACAGAATCTCCTTGTCCTGCATGTAGACATATTATTGATGACGAAGAACACTTTCTGTTCCACTGTACTGCTTATAATGAAGTGCGGACAAATTGTTCATTTTTTCCAGCTAGATATAGCGAAAAGACAAAATGTCGCTGGCGTGTT
>JADBJO010005706.1:12500-17500 GCA_016801955.1 Conus betulinus | reverse complement strand
CACTGTACCCCTTAAACATGAAATTTGGGTCATTGGAAAGCTCGTCTTTGTTTCACCTTTTTTCCCCCTTCATATGTCTGTCCGACTGAATATTTTGCGAACACCATTAAATTTTTGTTCAGTGCAAAGCACATGTTGATATTGCCTGCAAAAGATAGTTCGATTTCAGTTTTGTTTACCATAAGGAGTAGTTTCAATTACAAAAGAAAGATGCTGACTTAATAGAGAATCACGAGGAACATCTGCAGGAATCATGTGTGAAATCTACGTTGATCTTCTATAATCACTACTACCCATGAACGGATTAAGGAAATTCCAAAAACCAGTCCAATGGTTTCTATACCATCCCGTGTATTCTCTCTCTCTCTCTCTCTCTCTCTCTCTCTCTCTCTCTCTCTCTCTCTCTCTCTCTCTCTCTCTCTCTCTCTCTCTCCCCCCGTAAGGAACAAGCCTTACTAGTTCAGCTGGATTTTAATCAGTTAAGATGGTTTAAGAAATCAGGACGATGGGGTATTTTGAATGTTACATGGCTAAGTCTGGAGGGAATTTCATTGTGGGTCTGAAACTATGATTATCTCTTGCCCTTTATTATACTGCCTGTCTCAATATATAAGCATCCCTTGGATCAAAAAAGAAAGTGACTTGTTCGACGATTATGTATATCATTGAAATGCACGTCTCTATGTACATTGTTATGTACTGAATAAAAGAATAATTGGGGAAAGTATGGCTACATATTTCTTCTCTGTAATCAGACCTGGTTCTCGTCGCGGGGGTGGGGGTGGGGGGATCACCTAGTCATTCCTATCTGACAAGACGAGAGAGAGAGAGAGAGGAGAGAGAGAGAGAGAGAGAGAGAGAGAAGAGAGAGAGGGGAGGAGAGAGAGAGAGAGAGAGAGAGAAGAGAGAGAGAGAGAGATTCAGATTCAGATGATTGAATCATTTAAGGCCATAGCCCCATATGATGAGGGCGATAACAATATTACAGTAAAAATGATAATAATAAAGACAGCAAAATCACGAGTCCCTACCAATGCGATATGAAAAAAGGATCATGATACAATTGTTTCTCTTCACTGAAAAGCTTTATATACATATACAGAACTAAATTCCGAATCACACCACCCTCTTTCTCTGAGGACATTAGCAAGGCAAAACGAAACATGCACGGTTGATTGTAAAATTTCCTAGCTATTAGAGAGAGAGAGAGAGAGAGAGAGAGAGAGAGAGAGAGAGAGAGAGAGAGAGAGAGAGAGAGAGAGAGAGAGAGAGAGAGAGAGAGAGAGAACACCCTTACACGCACATTGTGAGGTTGTGTGATGTTTTAAGCGGGTATGAGGATGATCGTTGGTGAAAAACTGGTTATGGCCATTGATAGTGCTTGTGGTGGTGGTTTTCATGACTCTGTGTGTGTGTGTGTGTGTGTGTGTGTGTGTGTGTGTGTGTGTGTGTGTGTGTGTGTGTGTATGTGTGTGTGTGTGTGTGTGTGTGTGTGTGTGTGTGTGTGTGTGTGTGTGTGTGTGTGTGTGTGTGTCTATGTGGACGCTCTCGCATGTGTGTATAACGTTTGAAAAAAAAAGTTTTTCTTCCCCAAAATGAATGGCAGCTTTGTGAATAAAGGGCTGTATATATCTTGAAATATTCTATTGTCGGTGCTTTATGTTGATGTATAAAATAGAAGTTTGCATTAAGGACTGTATATCTCTGTTTTAACGTGTATGAATTGTTCCCTGTTTTCAGTTTTTGAGAAGAGAGAGAGAGACACCAGGACACGAATTGAGAGTATCCTTCGCTTCCTTCATGCACATTCTAGCTTTGTAATTTCCTCTCTCAGTTCCTTTTCTATTCTTTCAATTCCTCTTTACTCTTAACCAATAATGAGTCTGTGCAGTCTGCAAAACTTTGGCTGCTTTTACTTAAGGTCTCTGGATTGGGGGAAGGGTGTGTGTGTGGTGGGGGTGGGGGGGTGGGGGTGGGGGGGGGGGGGGGGGGTCAGGAGGGGGTGTTCTAGGTCCCTTCTGTTTTAGATGTATTCTAGTTTTTTTTTTATTTCGCGTTAGGTTTTTTTTCGTTGCATTTGTTTCAGAATCTTTGCTGAAAGCAGGAATATCGTTTACAGGCACTTCAAACTAATCTGTTATAGGCATCAGTGAAAAGCGCGTAACTTTTAAAGAATCCCTACTTTCGAATATTATGTCATGTATGGCATTTTGAAATTTTGATAATCGGGTGCTATTTTCGGATCCTCTGCAACACTAAATATGTTGCAAGTGTACGGACGATTTTTTGTTTTTTTAATAAAAGATTGAATGAGATTTGTTCTCATTGCGGAGAGGGGGGGGGGGGGGGGGGGGGGGGGGGGGGGGGGGGGGGTGTTTTTACTGCAAGCATGTTTTTCTCTATTTACAGTATTAATTTGTGATTTTGTTGATTTGTGCTCAAATTTATTTGAATTTGTGAATTTTGGGGGAGAAAAAGTCTGTGATCTAAATTCCTTAATATGAATACTATTTTGATCTGACTTTGTTTAACATGGAAGATTCTGATTGGCATTTGGCCGAGAGGGAAAAAAGAAATCAACAAATTTTCTGATGATGAATTACTTTAACATATCAATCAAGGTGAAGAAAGAGCACAAAGTGTCAAGGACGGAGATGATGAGAGGGAAGGTCAGAGAGGGGAAGACAGGTCAACGGAAGACGTGAGGAAAGTGACCAGCAAATCCAAAATACAGAGGACAGAGAAGATTATACCACACATTATTATAATACAGATGCACAGAGAACGAGAAGATTCCAACCACAAATTATAAACACACATAGACAGAGGACGAGAAGATTGAAACAACAAAGGAGAGAGAAGAAGAATCTGAAAACATTATAAACATTACCAATAGAATTTTCCAGAAAAAAAGAATGACAAATGAGAGAACAATACCGGAAAGAGATGAAAGGGAATACCAGACACAAAGACAGGGTGAGCTGAACCTAAAGAATCTACAACTTTAAGCTTCTCAGCAAATTGCAGGGTCTTCTGAGGAAACAGATACAAAAGACGAAGAAGAAGATCAGGGTGAAATAAAAACTCTTTTCAATAAATCGCCTTTATTCCCAGATTACCTCCGTCTGATGAAAGTCGAGGTGACATCGATTCTTTTCTATTTCGATTTGAATTCTAGGCAACTTCTTGGCTCTGGCCGAAAGATTGAGGAGTGTTTTAACATTTTGTTTTTCACTTTGGGGTAGATTGCTTTATCTGTGCATCTCGGGAAGATCTGAGGACAAAACTATTGCATAGCTTGCAGTAAATCAGTGAACACTCCCGTGAGCTATGCCTGCAGAAATTAGTGTGTCACTTACTTTTTTCTTAAACAGATTTTGACACTTTTTGATTGGCGAATCGAATATCAGAAATTCAAATAGCTCATAATAACGATTCTTTTGTGTACCCGCCGCCGTGGTGAAGTGGTTAGCGTCGCGGACTCCCGGCTGGGAGGTCGTGGGTTCGATTCCCATCAGAGTCAGGTGGGATTTTTCGGCCCCGACCCGCTCCCACCCAGAGTTGAGTTCACTACGGTTCAGTGGGGAAGACTCGGACCACACAGTCGAGTTTCATTCACTTAATGGATGCATCTCTGAGAGCGTTGCTCAAATTTCTTGACCAACACTGCAGGTGTCTGTATCTCTCGGGCCTGGTTGACGCCGGGATATGTTGTGAAAGGAAGCGTAGAGTACAGCCCTGTCATGCAGTCTCAGACCGAAATGGAAATCCGTAGCATCATCTTAATCATTCTCATTCTCATCGATCAGATTAAAAAAAAAAGTTTCAAATTATGTGGCCCCTTCATGCCCTGCTCTCAAGGTGACCTCACTTTCGATGTTTTTTCTTTTTTCCACGCCTGTGGCTTTGGTTTGATTCCGTCGGGGTCACCGGTATCTGCGAGTTCATGAGTGCTGCCGTTGGACGGACGTGGTGGCGCCCTCCGGTGGGAGAGCTCACTCACGCCGGCTCCCGACGAAGCAATTATTGTCGTCTGTAGGGGACTCAGTAGATGGTGTCCTACGTTTGTTGTTGGATCAGAACAGGCGCCACTGAAGACCACCGAAGTGACTCAGCAGCAGTGCAGTGTCTCCTCCGGTGGGTTGCCTCCTGACGACTTGACATTGACTGCTCCCTGTGGATTGCCGGTGCCGGGCTGCGGCGGGACTGACCGGGCTGTGGCTGGCTGTAGACGGGGAATGAGCGGCATGGGTGCACTGCCTCTGAGGTGGCACAGAAGATGGGAAAGAAAAAAAACACACATAAAAAAAACACACACACAAAAATCCGTGTGTGTGTGTGTGTGTGTGTGTGTGTGTGTGTGTGTGTGTGTGTGTGGTGTGTGTGTGATCTAGCAATAAGGGGATATAAAATTGTACAAGCTGTCCAGAGTGGACACTCACTGTCTGTTCTTTAGTGCCTGTGTAACCTAATTAAGGTAGAAATGATGGCACTTCCAGGGAAGGTACAGTATGCGCAAATTGTGAAATGAATGTCTTAGAATATAAGCTGTTTTTTAACATGAAATTTCGAAATTATGATGTTTTATGAAAGAAAACGTCTACGTACTCCTATTCTTCAAAAGCAAACAGTGTCTGGATTGCAAACGAAATAAGGCATTTATGTACCTAAATATGATGACAAATTAACATATTACTCAAGTTAATCACATTTGTTGCTTTCACTCCACGCATTCTTTTTAACGTCCAGATTATGAATATGCTATATTTTGACAAGCAGCGCATTTTAGACAATAGACTATCTCCCGATGCTATATCATACTATCGGTCACTTAAAGTGTATGATATTGAACGAATATATTGAATAGTCCTACTGGCCATCTACTATAATTACGTTTTACGATTACTTAATATTGTAATGTGATGTAGTACACTCGTATATGTATAAGCAGATGTGTTTATTATGTCTGCGTATATGTTTATTGTGTGTGTAATGCAGGT
>JADBJO010005705.1:109323-154061 GCA_016801955.1 Conus betulinus | reverse complement strand
TTTTTGGAAACTAGTAAATTGAGCTGGCAGGTGACATACTTTTGATTGGCTGCAATGTGTACGCCAGGATTGCAAACACAGTTGAGTCGTCTTTCTCCTTCTTGATACAAACGCTTCCATCAAGTTGCTTTGCTTTCCAGCAGAAGCACGGATTTTGTCGTTTCTGTGTGAAAAAAAAAAAATCTTAAAAAAATCTTAATTAATAAAAATAAAAAAAAAGAAAAAAGAAAATCGTAGCCTACCCTGGTTTTAGGTAAGGCCTGCGTGTTAGAGAGTAGAAACCCTCCAACTATACTTGCTTAAGTACTTAACTTGGTGAAAAAGGGCCGGCTGCGGCCTTCAGTTCCGGGCAGGGAGAGTTTAGACCCACTGTTAGCGCGCATTAGCGGGACCTTCGCCCCTAAATGTGAAATCGCGATTTTTTCGTCATTGTCACTTATGTCTTGGATCTTAAAAAAAAAAAGGGTGGGGCTGGGGGGGTGGGGGGGGGGGGGGTCTCAGGGAGAAGCGAATAGATAGCAAAAGACATCAACACGCCGTTCAAAATAGAGAAATGGATGATCATTGTACTTATGTCTTATTTACACAGAGGTGGCACGCCGTGGATGTGCGTGGAGACCTGAGTAACGCTTCGTTCATCTATCTTGGCAGCCATCCATGTCGTTCAGAGACCAATCTCAAACTGAACCCCGAGAAAAAATTGTAGGAAATTTATTTGCCAATAATTCATCATTCTGAACAACTGTCAGTTTATACTCAAGCCAGATTATAATGAACCCCATCGTTGCATTTTGCGTAGCACACACGACTGGATTGTTTGGTAGATCCGCGCGATTAGTATAAAAAATCTGCACAGCAATATAGGTCTCCATGTCGATTAGGTCTGTGTATAAACTTATTTTATTACCCAGTTGTAAAAGCACAGTTTCTGCAGGGTTGTGTCTGGTTTGATTGATTTTTCACTTTTTAAACTTCATTTATTCATGTTTTGGCTTGCTTGTTCTTATGTATTTAGGTATGTACGCTTGTATGTTCTCTGTGTGTGAGTAGGGATGCTGATATGGTTCTCTCAAAAATTGGACAGAAGTTCAGGACCATAGTCAATCATCGAACCAGGATCCTTTCAAGCATATTTTATAGTGGAGATCTATCACCTGCATCATCCTGCACGCTGCGAAACTGTCAAAAATAATTATACGGGAGACCTGTTCATGTCACAGTTCTAAAAAAATCTTACTGAGTTACCCCACATCCAAAAATTTCTTTAGATTCCTTGTTTTCTGTAGCTTCCGGTTGCTGACTACTCTTTTGGCCCCCCCCCTTCTTGTCCTGACCACTAGAAATGAATCAAGGCGAATGCCTTGGCCGTGTCGGCGTGTTAGGGAGTCCTGCGACATGTTCCAGCTCTTATCGGCTTATCGTTATTTTATCTTTCTGCTCATATTAGATGTGTGCATAAAAATCTGGCACTACTGCTGTCGTTCCAGCAGATAAACGAAGCTGTGCTCCTTACAACTCTGCGCGCAACGACAGGAATTTGACCAGAGGACAGCAATAGTGGTCACTATCTATTCGTTTCTACGTACTATCATAATTACACAACATCTGATTTAAAACAGTGATAGCTGGTAGAAAAAGCTGCGAGCATCAGCAATCAGAAACAAACAAACAAACAAACAAAATCCACCACCACACAACAAAAGTGACGATGATGATGATGATTGATGAGATGTGAAAGGCTCTAAATTCCGAACTGTCTGGTAATTCCGAACACCCCCATTCTGGAAAAAGGGAGCTTCGTTTTACCTAGAATACTGCATTGGAGGAAAGAATAACTTCCCTTGATGTCATTTGGAAACGACCATGGCGCAAGAAGGCGGCAAAAAGAAAGCGGTGAGACTTTTTTTTCAGTTTTTGATTGTCGCTTATTATATTTTGACGATAAAAGTGCATTGGATATGAATCATACATTTTGTTCTTGTTTGTTGTAATTAAGTTTGATAACTTCTTGAATGTTTTGTGAATGACAGAAGTTGGTTCACATCAGAGTGGTGGTGTTAGATTTTTGATGCATGGGTACGTAAAAAGTCGATGGCAATATCTAATTCCGAACACGCATGCGACATAATTCCGAACAGTGTTCGGAATTTGAGAATCGCGTTCGGAATTTGATACTTGTTTTCACCAAAATGCAGTCAATATTGTTTTGCCAGAAATAAATAGGATGCGTTTTTTAAAGCTACACTGCTCAATGCAGGTCGATGCAAGTATTTAAAGAGAAGATTTTTCATCAATACAACACTGATTTTAAGGGAACACAGTGCGTGCATTCATGAATGTGCGTACCTGGATAGGATTTTGGAGTCATATGGTTACCATTAAATGATCTTTTTTCCCTTTAAAAAATATTAACATAAAGTTGTTTGTTTTAGCGCAAGCTGGTCATCAGATGACCTAAGACAAGCTATGGAAGATGTAGTGAGAAACAACCATATGGGGACTTACAGCTGCTGCCAGATCCTGTGGAATACCACTTACCACTTTGAAGGATCGTTTGGATTGTAAAAAATAAAATATGCAAAAGACTGCAAGAAACATTTCTTGGGAGACCTCCCCCTTCCTACTCTGCCACCAAACATTGAAAGATGAAACTTGTTAGACACAATCTTAGACAGCGAAGCTTGTTCTTGGGTTTCACACGGGACATGGTGATGAGTTTGGCTTTTGATTACATAGCTTCTGCAAATGGTTTGCCCCACCTGTTCAACGAGGAGAAGAAGAAGGCAGGGAAGACTTGGCTAAAACTTTTCTTAAGACGACACCCAGAGATATCTCTACGGCAACCAGAACCGACATCAATTGCTAGAGCAAATGGTTGTAATGAGGAAAGTGTAGAGAGATTTTTTGCCTTATCTGCTGGAAAGGGAAATATTGATGTGCAAGGCCTTCCCGCGGAATGACAATCTTAACCTCGCCCTGGCACCGAAAACTTTTGTTTTTTTTAGTTTGTCGACCTGTGCATTGAAGAAGAAGTGCAGACGCTCAACTGTTGCCTGTGGCAAACCACACCCGACAGTTGGGTTCTGCCCTCCTATCAACGTTTTGTTGGCCCACACGATTCCCACCGGCAGGAACAAACCCACACGCCCGCGGGACTCCGCTTGTGCCCCCCTCGACCCTTTCCCCACCACGACCTTAGCTAGGGTTACCGAGTTCCAGTGCGTGACCCCTTAATTTCTCTTTTTAACGGATAACGACCGATAATGCCCTACACTGAAACCCTCTCCAGCTGACACTCTAAACCCTGTGTAGATATACACTCTCCCAACATGGAAGTCCGGATTGACAAATAATGGAACTATAGATGGATAGGGACTCCACCGTGTTCGACGATGTTTTTGGTTTGGCCAGCGATGCATCTGCACTTTGCCCACCGCTGTCGAAGCGCACTATAAGAGAACTCATATATGATCCTCACACTTGATTTTTGATGGTTGACTTGTGGGACACCCATTTAACCAAGATCCCACTGTCCTAGCTGCAGACAATTAGAGTTTGCACGCGCAAATGTGGAATAGTTATTATTTCATTGCCTCCCCTCTATACCACATCACTCATGATCGGTGCCCAACCCTCCTCGACCATTGCTTTTTTCATCACGCCACTTCAAACATATATCGCGAAGGAAGGAGAAGGAATTGTGGCTCAGATGCGAATCTGGGGAGTGCCGAACTTCACACGTTTCAGATCTGTGCCACTTTTCTAACTTGGCCTAAATGAAGGCAAGCTGCCTACAGCTACAGATCGTCAATGGGGTTGCAATTCGAGGCCAGGAATATTGGCTACTTGCAGCAGAACAAGTTTCAGTGAAGTGGATTTCTTCTCATCTCGGACTGTTGGAGAGAAGCTTACCCCTTTCCACATGCCCCAGTCATTCTTCAGCATTTCCTGGTTTTAGGATCTGATTTCTCACACAAGCATGTGTGTGACAATGTGACATTTGTTATATCGACAATGTGAATATGTGATACCTATTCTTCCTTGGAACAAACATGCAGATGCATCTATCTTGTACAAAACTTTCTATAGTGGAACATTGTTTTGGTGTGTGCCACATCTCATTCTCAGTCAGCTCTAAAGACGCTGTGCTTATAGGTAGTTGGATCTGTGTGAAAGTTTTCATGCGTGTTTCTGTCTTCTTTCTTTTCGTGCATTAATTTTTTTTCCAAGCATTTATGCTGAGACCCACAGTCTTCATTTCTCAGTGGTATGGCTAATTCACCCGCTGGTGATTCTGTGTTAGAACATCTAGAGATTTGTTTTTTTTAATTGATGATAAGTTATGGTTTCGTTTTCTTCCCGTTTAATGTCTTTTTTTTCGATTGAAAAGGAGAATAATCAGAATAGTAGGACTACGCCTTCACGGTCCCTTGTTTGACCACCCCTAACGATAGCCCTCACTCGGTTGCGTATCTCCAAAACAAAGTGATGTTTGCTGTTCTGTGTTACAGCAAAATGCAGCTGATGTTATGTCTGATTAAAAGAGTCATTTTTGTTCTTTCTATGAGTGTACGTGGACTGTTGCTGAGATGAAATCCTTAAGTGTTCGGATTTGTAGAGCCTTTTTTGCCTGTTTTACTTACAAATCAAAAAACAAAGTAGCAACTAAAATTGACGCAGGAGTCAATTTTCTATGGGAGTCAATATTCCATAACCACTGGAGTCAATATTCTACAGAAGGAGTCAATATTCTCTGTAGAAAACCTGCAAGAAAACTGAACGGTTCATTTTTCTCTGGAGAAAAAAACCAGAACCAGGGAGTAAAATTTCTACGGAGTCAATATTCTCCGTAACACTGGACTCATAATCATGGTGATCCTGGGTGGTTGCGGGTTCGAATCTCCACCGGGCCATTTCAGGTACAGGGGGATTTTCCTCGGAGTTAAACATTGCTTCTGACTCCATTTCCCATACAGTCCCTTGAATGAGACTATATACCAAGTTTCATGTATGAACAAACGCATAACATCTTGCACACACGTAAAATCCCATCACCAACTTTTGGAAGAGAAGGCCAGTTTGGCCATTGGTATGGATGACACGTTACACATAGCATGCACCTACTCTTAAGTTGGAGTATGGCTGCTTTAATGGTGGGATTAAAAAAAAAAACAACAGTAAACACATAAAACTCCACTCCCTTTGTCTATACAGGGAGTGTCCGCAAGGGTATCAGCCTGCGTACGCAGAAAAGAAAAAAAATGCAAAAACTGAAATTTGATCAAGTCCTAGAAACAAATCACTGATGTAAATCAAAGTCTATCACCAACAAAATCACAATAATAACAAAAGATCAAAACTGATTTTCTTTAAATCACATCAGACGCAAAAAGACGTCTTCATGGAATCCACAGTAAAAACATGTGAACATACACATCACTACACTTCATCAATGAAATGTGTCCTGCTGAATGACTTGACACACAGCAGTCTGCGCTGCACTGTGGTGCCTCCTCATCTTTTCAATAAAGAGAACGAGAAAAAACTGGTGTGACCAGCATGTCATCTACACAACATCTGTTCCTGTTTATGATTTCCAGAGACTGACGGAAGGAATTCCCTAAGGGTGGACATATCTGAAAGAATTTCATACAAAAACACTATGTGGCCTGCAGGGCAGACATTTCCCTGCAGCAGTGTGCTCTGGACACGTTTACAGCCACTGCTAACGCAAGATCTGGGCATTCTCTGGGCATTTTACATTACAAATATAACAACGTATTGCTATGTGTCAACAAAGAAAGGGCAAAACATGAATTATTCACTGAGTATATTCTAAAACACTTTTCAGCTAACATCACAAAACTTTTGTGAAGAAAACAACATGACCAAAATGAAAGGAAAAATGACAATCTTGTTCCTCTGTGGATAGTATCACAACAGCAAACAGGAGAAAAAGTGGTACCAAATGTCAGTTGACATTGAACAGATGGGGGAAAAAAGGTGTTGAGTAGGCAATACCAGAGGGGAAAAAAAGGGGAATAATCACACATTGTTGTGTTGCAACATTTTGCATCTATTGTTAGTGCATACAGAACACAGACACCAAAATTGTTTTCTTCTTCTCCAAAGCGTCAATAAGTAATTATCTCAGAATCTTTTCTTCTCCAAAGCATCAATAAGTAATCATCTCAGAATCTTTAGTGTACACTCATGCATCTTCTTTATACCCCTCTCTTATTCAAAACATTGACTTTCTGACACTTGAGCAATATTTCTTCACCTAGTTGTCATGCTGCCGGGGCAGGAAATGCCATGACGGGAAATTCCTGTGTGCAGGCAGGGTGTCTTTGTTATAAACCTCAGCCTGTTCAGAACAAAAAGACCATCTCTAGCATAACTAAAAAACACACCTAACTCTTTCTATAATCATGGACCTCATACCTGGTGCTTACAGTGTTTTTTCCCCATGACCATAGCCTTGAAATGGGGCGATTTCTTTTTTTGTGTGAAATATTTTACCAGTTCCATGTTCCTGCTCTGTCTCCTAAGCAAGCAACTCTGCAGCCTCATTGTCACACATGCTAACAATGACCTGGAATTCAAACAAGAACAACTCTGTTGCTCTCGTGTTTGAGACAAATATACAGTCTGCGAAACTCCAAAGAGCTCAGGATGATCTGTGTTACTGATGGCTTCTGCCCCAACAACAGACACGGAATTGGCAGAGATAAAAAAAAGATTTTGCGTGTACACTGAGAAACCATTTTCTGAGCACAACCCCAAAAATCAGTTCAGCTGTTGGTAAAAAAAAAAACATGTCCAGGTAAGAATGGTCAGAGAAGAGACACAGAGAGGTTGAAGCGGCAGGCACATCATCCATCATGGAAGTGTCTGTTAACATCTTTGTAACTCTGGAAATTTTCTTGTAGAGTTCAGCGCAGAACGCTTTTGTGAGTGAGCTGGGGATCCAGACACAGATCAAGGTGATCAATAGTATAACAGGATTAACTGTCATATACTGATTTCATAAGACAGATAAGTAGTATAACAGGATTGACTGTCGTGTATTGATTTCAGATTTTAGTTTTAAAAAAAATACCCCATCAACATAAACAAACAAAATCACCATGCTGTATATTGATTTCATATACAGGTTAAAGACCACACACACACACACACACATTTCATCTTTACGCATGGGAAAAGCTTGCCATTTACTGATTTCATATGCTGGTTAAATATGCTGTCCAAACAACTTTAAAACACACACACACACATGCACGCACGCATGCACACGCACACACACTTCATTTTGTTGCATGGGAAGAGCTTGCATGGAGCAATAATCAACCTCTCTTGTGACATGACAGTCTTCAAAGTTTACATTTAAAATATTCATGAACTCGGACATAACCAATCATAATGACTTAAAAGCAATATATATATATATATATATATATCAGGATGGCTAAAAAAAAACATCAAAACAACAGCCACATAATCAAATATCTTGATCCTTATGCGAGGCCAAATACGCGCAACAAAACATGCAATGAAAAACATTGTAACAAACATAAAAGGTTATAATTTACAATCCACCAACAAGCATCACATAAATTGCTGAACAAGACATTGTTGTCTAAATGTCTGACAAAAGAGAAATGCACATTCATTACAAAACATTCTCATAACTGTGATATAATACATAAATTCTCGTTCACAATGTTCTCTACTGTTTTCAGCACAATTCTTTCATTTCCCAACATCCCATTATACTCCTAAATATATGTTCATAAGAATGCAATCTGCCATCGGCAACATGAAAATATTTACTAATTCAATAAGTTAATGAACACAAGAAATAACTAAAGGTGTTGAAAACAATACAGTGGCATTAGAATTTCTTTCTTTCATATCTGTTACCAATACAAAAATTATCAGAACAGATACCATGATAACCCTTTTTTCTTTTTTCCACACATATTTTCAGTCATTTAATGGTTAATGCACTATTGCACTCAAATTACATTTGAAAATAAGAGGTTTAAGTGAGAGAGAGAGAGAGGGGGGGGGGGAGGGGAAGACACAGACAGACAGAGAGAGAGAGAGAGAGAGAGGGGGGGGGGAAGACACAGACAGACAGACAGACACAGAGAGAGAGAGTATTTAACATCCCTGTACTTCTCCCATCCCTCTTTTCCCCACTCCCACCCCCTCACGCCGACTGCCCACTCCCCTCCACAGATGCATTTATGCTTTCACATCCTCATATCTCATGACAATTTTTAAAATGAATCAAAGACAAACACTGAACATCATTTAAAGAAAACGTTTGAAAATTCTTTATAAAAAGTAAGTTGTGAACTGTCACCGGAGGCACATTAATGACCACAAGAAACAAATTTAAAAATGAATCAAAGACAAACACTGAACATCATTTAAAGAAAAACATTTGACAATTCTTTGTAAAAAGTTAAGTTGTAAACTGTCACCGGAGGCACATTAATGAACACAAGAACCAACAAACTTGCTGAGTCTTCACCGGGCGTTGCTCTGGACTGCACACTTTCAACGCTACACGTAACCAGAACCCATGCATTTTCCACTGGCTTGGTGATGTGTTTATCCCTAATCAAATGCTGCAGATCATACAAAGCCGCACGTCTCGGAGAGAAGAATTTTAAATTTCAAATATCTTTCACCAATATATCATTTTCATCATATAATGTTAGAGAAAATGTTGGGGTATACATATTTCCCTTGCTCCCTCCCCCAATTACAACCCTCCCCCCAATTACAAAATCATCTAATTCATGCACACACACATACATATATATCTACACTAAGATATCACTACCTGTATTATCAACAACTTCAAGATGTCAGCAGCAGTAACAAAACACATACACACTTGCCATTATTCGACCCATTTCAGCTGGTTTTCAGCACTGACATTGACCCTGACCTTTTCCACCCAGAATGTCAGAGCCTTCTCTGTCAACACCAGGCTCACAGTCCACCGACAGCTGCACCATGGTGATAAAGATCTTCTTCCTCACCCCCTGCAGTTTCCCAATCTCGTCCCTCATCCTGGGTCACAAAGCTGATGTTGTCGTTGCCCTGGGCTGATACGGTGAACTCCAGGAGACTGGGGGAGTTCACCAGAGTCTGTGCCAGAACAACGTCGTCGAAGGAAACTGTTGATCAGCCAGTGCACTTGTTGGAGATGGCGACCCCACTGGAGAACATTCTGCAGGCTAGCTGAGGTCAGTGTGGTCCGTCTACGTCGTCTGACACCCATTTCCAGCCGTAGGTGTTGCAAGTAAGGGCATTCCTAGAACAGATCAGGTCACAGGACTTATAAGCAAATCACAACAGATCACACGCACTCACAGACAGAAATACACAGGGAATTAAAAAAAAAAAAAAAAAAAGGAGGTCCAATTCATAATGCCTTATTCTGATTATCATGTTACATGAAAGCATGTTTTAAATTAAGAGTGCTTTAAAGGTCTTTGCAACGGTCTATATATATATACATAATATGTATTAAACTCCAGAAGAAAATCACATCCACTACATTGACAATTTTCCTTCATGGACAAAAGAAACTTGTGACAAAAACAGTTCAACGTGGTGCCCAAATGACCCTACAGACAGTAATGGGAAAAGAAGAAAAAAAATAATAATAAAGTCCATCATCATCATATGTGACTTCTTACAAAAACTGGTTTCTAGATTTCTTTTCCATGTACATGAAAACTTTTCTTTCAATCGTCTCTGACCCTTAACAAAAGGAATATTATTCTGAAATGTCGCAGCCTGCCTGACTTGTCTGCTGCCATTGAAATCATTTCAATTAGCACCAAGGCCAAAAGCCTCTGGCTGACAAGCACCATCTGTGACCAGTTTTGGCATGTAGTGTTTGGCAGTGTGGGAGACATGTCAGTTGTGTTGTTTGGCAGTGTGGGAGAGACATGTCAGTTGTGTATTTTGGCAGTGTGGGAGACATGTCAGCTGTAGTGTTGGCAGTGTGGGAGACATGTCAGTTGTAGTGTTTGGCAGTGTGGGAGACATGTCAGTTGTGTTGTTGGGCAGTGTGGGAGACATGTCAGCTGTAGTGTTTGGCAGTGTGGGAGACATGTCAGTTGTAGTGTTTGGCAGTGTGGGAGACATGTCAGCTCAGCTGTAGTGTTTGGCAGTGTGGGGACATGTCAGCTGTGTTGTTTGGCAGTGTGGGAGACATGTCAGCTCAGCTGTAGTGTTTGGCAGGGTGGAAGACATGTCAGTTATAGTGTTTGGCAGTGTGGGAGACATGTCAGTTGTGTTGTTTGGCAGTGTGGGATACATGTCAGTTGTAGTGTTTGGCAGTGTGGGAGACATGTCAGCTGTAGTGTTTGGCAGTGTGGGGGAGACATGTCAGCTGTAGTGTTTGGCAGTGTGGGAGACATGTCAGTTGTGTTGTTGGCAGTGTGGGAGACATGTCAGTTGTGTTGTTTGGCAGTGTGGGAGACATGTCAGCTGTAGTGTTTGGCAGTGTGGGAGACATGTCAGCTCAGCAGTGGTTTGTTTGACAGTGTGGGAGACATGTC
Organism: Conus betulinus; assembly: GCA_016801955.1. Lineage (NCBI taxonomy): Eukaryota > Metazoa > Mollusca > Gastropoda > Neogastropoda > Conidae > Conus > Conus betulinus. The sequence goes on along the minus strand of JADBJO010005705.1, from coordinate 143,466 downwards.
AGTTGTGTTGTTTGGCAGTGTGGGAGACATGTCAGTTGTATGTTTGGCAGTGTGTGTGACATGTCAGCTCAGCTGTGTTGTTTGGCAGTGTGGGAGACATGTCAGTTTGTAGTGTTTGGCAGTGTGGAAGACATGTCAGTTGTGTTGTTTGGCAGTGTGGGAGACATGTCAGTTGTGTTGTTTTTGGCAGTGTGGGAGACATGTCAGCTGTAGTGTATGGCAGTGGAGGCATGTCAGCATGTATTGTTTTGGCAGTGTGGGAGACATGTCACTGTGTATTGTTTGGCAGTGTGGGGACATGTCAGTTTGGCAGTGGGAGACATGTCAGTTGTGTTTGTTTGGCAGTGTGGGAGCCATGTCAGTTGTTTGTTTGGCAGTGTGGGAGACATGTCAGTTGTATGGTTTGGCAGTGTGGAAGACATGTCGGCTCAGTTGTGGTTGTTTGGCAGTGTGGGAGACATGTCAGTTGTTTGTTTGGCAGCGTGGGAGACATGTCAGTTGTGTGTTGTTTGGCAGTGTGGGAGACATGTCAGTTGTGTGTGTTTGGCAGGTGGGAGACATGTCAGTGTGTTGTTTGGCAGCGTGGGGAGACATGTCAGTTGTGTGTGTTTGGCAGTGTGGGAGACATGTCAGCTGTAGTTTATGGCAGTGTGGGAGACATGTCAGTTGTGTTGTGTGGGCAGTGTGGGAGACATGTCAGTTGTGTTGTTTGGCAGTGTGGGAGACATGTCAGCTGTAGTGTTTGGCAGTGTGGGAGACATGTCAGTTGTGTTGTTTGGCAGTGTGGGAGACATGTCAGTTGTGTTGTTTGCAGTGTGGGGAAACATGTCAGTTGTAGTTTTGGCAGTGTGGGAGACATGTCAGTTGGATGTGTTTGGCAGTGTGTGGGAGACATGTCAGTTGTGTTGTTTGGCAGTGTGGGAGACATGTCAGTTGTTTGTGTTTGGCAGTGTGGGAAACATGTCAGTTGTTTGTGTTTGGCAGTGTGGGAGACATGTCAGTTGTTTGTGTTTGGCAGTGTGGGAGACATGTCAGTTGGAGTGTTTAGCAGTGTGGGAGACATGTCAGTTGGAGTGTTTAGCAGTGTGGGAGACATGTCAGTTGTGTTGTCTGGCCGTGTGGGAGACATGTCAGTTGGTGTGTTTTGGCAGTGTGGGAGACATGTCAGTTGTGTTGTTTGGCAGTGTGGGAGACATGTCAGTTGTGTTGTTTGGCAGTGTGGGAGACATGTCAGTTGTGTTGTTTGGCAGTGTGGGAGACATGATAGTTGTTTGTGTTGGCAGTGTGGGAAACAGTCAGTTGGTGTGTGTTTGGCAGTGTGGGAGACATGTCAGTTGTGTGTGTTTGGCAGTGTGAGAGACACGTGAGTTGTTGTGTAAACAGTGTGGGAGACATGTCAGTGTGTTGGTAAACAGTGTGGGAGACATGTCAGTTTGTGTTGTTTGGCAGCGTGGGAGACATGTCAGTTGTGTTGTGTAACAGTGTGGGAGACATGTCAGTTGTGTTGTTTGGCAGCGTGGGTGACCATGTCAGTTGTGTTGTTTGGCAGTGTGGGAGAATGTCAGTTGTGTTGTCTGGCAGTGTGGGAGACATGTCAGTTGTGTTGTTTGGGCATTGTGTGAGACCGGTCAGTTGTGTCCTGACTGTTCTCTCGCATGTGTGCTGTATTTTAGGAAATCATGTTGCATCACTGCTAATTTTTTTTTTTCACTTTTTTTTTCTTTTTAGCCTGTGAATGTGTAAATTTACTGTGAGAGCACTGATGGACTATCTGATATCTGATTAACTATGAGCGTCATTCAGTTGTACTTTATACATATAACAAATGATGAATGTGGTGTGTTCTGGCTTGTTCCAACCTTGTTTCATTCTAATGTGAAATCTCGACAAAGTTGGACTGACACTGTGCCTTCCTGTACCACTTCATCTCTACAAAGTGATTTTCTTTTTCTAATTTATTTTATTAGTTTTGTTGATGTACTTGAAGTGTGTTCAGTTGCCTGGCTTGCCACATAAGTAGGACTGCCCGCCCTTGTTTTGGTGTACTACCAATGATGCCAATTTCGTTCAAACACAATTACAGTGAACACACCGAACATGTGGATTCTTTGTGTCGAGTTTGTGGTGACTGTGCATGTAACTCAGGAAAAACACTATATGGGACTTCACATAAATTTGGTGCCAACTTTGCATACATTTTTTTCAATCCAGATATTTCAAACGATTTGAAGACGGAACTACATGCACCAAATGCGAAGTTGTGTAAACTGACAGAAATGAAAACATGATGAAATGCAATTCTCAGATCTAAAGAAACAAAAGAATGTGCTGCAGCTGAAATTAGGAGAATGTCAGAGATCAAGGACAAATTCAATCAATTGACCAGTTCACAGTTCACAACCCCGTCTCAATCCCTCTCACATGACCCCAAGTTCCCTTCTTATCATCCTCCCACCGATTAAAGGTTTTAAAGAAAGCTAGAACACATCAGTAAGATCTATCCAGGTCACTTTAATTTCCAGAATAATGCAGCTACTAGAGCGCCAACTCATTATTTCAGGCGTGTGGTTTCCAATCTCTCCACTTGGATGTGTCTGTACAGGGGGGATTTTCCCCTTGGAGCTGACACACCGTTATGATTCGGAGGGTTACATTTGTACTATGCTTGATGTGCATACAGAACTTCAGATTTTTTCTGTTATCATGGGACATGTCCCTTGGCAACTTTTAAATGAGGGGACAAAATGCAAAAGCATGGAACAAACTTTTAATCTGATATTTCTGCACATTCATGCAATTTAACCGTCCATTAGCTGCAAGTTCCATAAATTTGCAATTGTACTGTTGGATTTGAGAATGCTGTGTGTATCACTAGTAGTAATAGATACTTTATTAGCGTGTTGTGTGTCGTGTGTGTGTGTGTGTGTGTGTGTGGTGTGTGTGTGTGTGTGTGTGTGTTGTGTGTGTGTGTGTGACAGACAGACAGACAGCAGACGGACAGATGGAGGTGGGGGAAAAGGACAGACAGATACAATCTAAACATGAGTGAAAGAGAACTGTCTGTTCACAATCATACTACTTGACAAAAACAAAAAGGGAGGGCAGGGGGTGGCGGGGAGAAAGGTATGTGGGTGAGGTGAGAAGTGGTGAGTAGTGGGCAGCATGTATAGATCTGTGAGCTGTCTTCTGTATATTGCTTTGTAAAGGAAGATGTATCATTATATTTGCAAAACTATAGTCTGACTTGCTGAGCACAAATCCAAGTTCATGTTCTGTTGACCTGTTTATGATGCTCGCCATCGTCGACCGGTTCATCTTCACCTGGTATTTTTCCCTGCCAATTGCACAGCATGATGAACGCAGCGCGTGTACCGAGCCGACAAATGGCAAAGAGATGCTGCACTCTGTTGGTTCCTCCCTTGAATTCTGACCCTCTTCTCACGTGTTTTGTGCTTCCAAATCAAAAAAAGCTGATCGTTCGCATCTGACAAACTGAACTGAGGGTGCATGGTGGAGAGGTTCATAATTTTTGCATCTGATACTCCACAGAGTTGAATGAAATACAGGTGGACCCATTCCTATCTTGGGCATTATCGCAACAGGACATGACAGCCAGGTGCATGAGCTTGGTAAGTGACAAGGCCATTTGCTAAAAATTTCAAGTGAAAATATCACTGGCACACCAACAATTTGGAGTTTCTCAGTACAGACCTTGCATGCTGTTTGTGCAAACCAAATTCTGTTCATATTCGATATAGTTATTAGAATCATACACTTTGTTAGCACAGCCCATGAAGAATTAGCTCAAGCAGCACATAAAGTTTCACTGAAAAAAAAAAAGAAGTTGGTAGAACAAACTTTTACTTCAATTCTTACTGAAAGTTTCGGCACTCTTGGTATCCTTCTGCCATTCATGCAAAATTGTTCCAAACAGCTTACAGTACTTTCAGCAGGTACATCCATTGGTGCAAAGTAATGTGTCAGAACAGTGTGGGTTGAATCGTCACGAACATTTTGTAGTCAGATGTTACAGCTACAAAAGAAGAACATTTTTGAATGGGAAGTGCATTAATGTGCTTTGAAGGAATGGTTGTAAACATTCATTAGTTTACTTTGGCAATTACTGCAAAGTAGAGAAAATACTTCAGCTTGCATTCTCGGGAACATAAAAAAAGAGCTATTGCCAGTAGGTAGAGTTAAAAAAAAAAAAAAAAAGAGAAAGCAAAGAAAGAACAAGAAGAAAGCGAAGAGAAAGAAGGAAAGAAAAAAAAAAACAAGCGGACCAACCCAAATCAAATAAATACCATAAAAACTTCTGACCTTCATTCAGTATAAGCCCATCAGCACTTTAAATCAACAGTAACACCCCACCATGGGGCTACTCTCACCTCAAGATAAGTTCCACACAGTCGTCAGTTCAGGGCAAACAGCACCAGGTGATTGTAAGGTGGGCCAGACTGGGCCAGCAGGCAATCAGGGCTGTGAGTTCCCTTGCTGACATGTCATATACCACGGACGCAGACAAAGGGACGGCAGCCTGCTGTCCGATGGTCTCTCCCTCTGTATTCCCTCCTTTGACAGCTGATGTTCAAACTCAATGCTTCCTTCACTGTAACTGATTCAGCATTCAATGCTTTTCAAGGGAGGTTAGCAATGTGATCAGCCCCCACCACACCAACAGGTGGTTACCAGGTGGCACCGGAAGACTCCAAGCGACCGCAGCTTTAGACATCCGTTGTCAGGGCCATTAGACAGGCATCCGACACCTCTTGACAGTTGGTCAGAGATACTGAACGCAGCGCTGGTTGATGGGACAACAGCTCAGTGTATGTGCTGGCATCCAACACAGTGAATCCTTCCAGTGTCAAATCCTGAAGCTTGCCCCTCCTTCGGCCAGCTTGGTGTGGAGCGCAGCTCCTGGCAGCTCATCATCATCATCATCACTGGAATCAACTTCAAACTGCCAAAATGGTCTGTTACAGATGTGATGAAGTCCGTGTGCACAACAGAGGACAATTTCAGGACAGTCCACGTTCCGGAAATCCACTCAGCAGTTGTCTGACGCCAGAATCAGAAACCTGTTTCCAAACCGTCAACTGCAGTTTCTCAAGTTTTGTTGAAGCCCCTTCAAAATTGCGTACACACATCGATCATCCTGTATGGGGACAATCTGTCAGCTTCAGAGATGACAGCAAACAATTGGGCTTGTGGAGCACACTTTTGAAGGCTTTAACTGTGAGGGGCAGGTTGCACAACTTGAAGTGTTCCAGCTGACAGCAGTGCTCAAAGATGGTATTGATGATCTTGTCCATTGACGCAAATGTCCAGTGGAGTCGCCTTAATGCTGGACCTGACATGAAGTACCACTGACATAGCCATTGACAGATCTTTTAACACGAGAGAGAGCCTGTGACTGCAAGGTGAAATGAATGTCAATGTCTCCAAATTCCTCAAGCTTTTGAAATCATCCAAAGCACTGTGCAATGCATTTCTCAGTCACAGGGATATATCTGGATTTTATGAAAAACTTCCTGTTTCTATATGCAGGCTGGAGTAGAGCTCTGTACTTTGTGAGAAACGCATGCTTGGGAAGATAAAGCTGACAAGCGTCATGTTTTTTCACACATGGAAAAAACATCGTCGATCAGACAGGAAAACAGCCAGGGCATGGTGCTGCCCCCTTTCCTCAACAGATGTCACCACTGATTTCACGTCCACTGTGTAGTGGGACAGAGTGACTCCAGCAAGAGCATGTGGACAACCCATACACACTCTGGGTTACATCCTTGCCCTCTTTCTGGCAGCACAACTTGTTGTATGACCTTCACTGTTGTCGTCTCCCACTTCATGGTTCATATGTGACTGGAATGATGCACCTTCTGATGCATCATGCCCTGCAAAAACTCATGGCCCATGACAACCACAGGTCTTTTTGCTCTGGGGGGGTACTCTAATGATTCTGACATGTTTCCAAAGATCAGGCATCAGAGGACAGTTTCTCTGAAAAATATCTGCACATCTGTCTTGACCCCCGAGAACCAGATCTGGTATATAAGACAGCTGGGGCAAATATTTTGAGAATTATATCCTCTGGCAGATCAATCAAGTTTTGCCGCCATTTCTCTTCATGAACACTTGACATCTGCAAGAGGATATGGATGAAACAACATTAAAAACTTCATTTTGACACTCTTACATTAAATTAGCAAACATACAAAAAGTTCAGAGAACTGGTTAGACAGCAAACCTGAAACTACTGCACTGTCTTGATGCTGATCAATAAAAACTGACGATGGCAGCTGAAATCCAGAATTCATAATCTGATAAAAAATTCCATCATGATAATTTTGTAATATAAAAAAGTCAAGCTGCAGTTTGGATATTTTTGAGACTATAAAATGACATGTAATCTTAATTGCCTAAAAACATGATTTCTGAATGCAAAATTCAATGAAATGTAAACATTATCCATCTTCTTTCCGCTAGGAGACTTGTCATGGTGAACTTGACATCACGGTGACAGACACCCGAGCCTATCCATATCCAGTCAGTGCTGGTAACTTTTCCATGTCCATTTCATCTATGATGTTCCTTTACTGATAACATCAAAAAAACCAGACTGACAATTGAAACGTAACTTTGACCAGTTGAGCTGCATGTATAGTTTTACTGATTTCAACAAATGAGTAAAGCAGATTTTTTCATCTTTACACCAGAATAAAAGTGATAACATTTGAAACTTATTTTTCTTGTGAAAACTTGTTAAGAGTAAATTTTTCACACCATCTACAAACTGAACTGACTGAACGCACTGTCCCCCCCATGTGCCTTTTAAAAACATCAGAGAAAAGCTGTGTCCAAGGAGAATGACGACATATTTTTTGTATGTGTCGACCTTCCAAACATCCATTGTTTAATTTCTCTTGCACTTGCCATGTCATACAGCCACATTTCCCTTCACGTCCCCTCTCAGTCCCCTGTCTTGCCCCACATTTCCTCCACTTCGATCTTCATGTCTGCTACATGATGGATGATCTGAAAAATGTAAATCACATGAAAACAATATAACAAGCATAGACACCCAAGTCCATAATCATCTCTCTTTGTCTTACGCTGGCAGTACGTCTACCAAGTAACGTAAACATCACCTCGGACATTTTGAAGTCATCCAAGCAACATATATAATGATGTATTATGCAGTCCTTTACATAAAACATATAAATATTGTAAGTTGAATGTCATCATCAATACCCTTCATTCTTACGTTATGAAGCACACAGACATACACACACATGCACGCGTGTACATACATATGGTTAGACAGCAGCTTGATTTTCTTTTAATTAACAGAAATCTCCATTCAACAAGACCTTCCAAGCATCATCTCATCAAAAATCTCTCAGATGTGATTATTTTGCCATACAGTTTAGCTCTGACAAGTGGAATGACATTTTCCTGAAATTTTGTTTTTCTCTTCTTTGAAAAGCTTCCAGCTCCATTGAACTATCCATTTCCTTACACTTACACAGCCCAACAATGTTTCTCTACAGCTGTGTGCTTTCCAACACTACAATATAAAAACCTTTTCTTTGTACGTTTACCTAATAATATCTTACCATTTGATGCACACAGTCCATGTTTTGACAGGTTGGTAGCTATTACGACCATTTGAAGTTTTTATGCAAGTGCTAAGGCAAGGAACATGTCCCAATGAACAAGACCAAACTCCACAACTAAGCAAAAATGCATTTTGATAGAACATTGTATTAATTAGCATAAATACAGATCTACAGGCAATTTCGATTTTATGTTTCCCAGCCCAGCCAACTGCGAAGGGCCATGTCAGGGCTGTCACTTTGTTGAAGCCAGCTCTCAAAGTTAGACTTAAAAAAATAAACCACTTACATCTCATTCATATTTCCTCAGAAACATCAGAATTTGTTAGAAAATTCTTCTGTAAATAGTAGATCAGATGAAAAATACTGATTTAAAAAAAATTTTTTCAGATGAAAAAAATTACTGATTAAAAAAAAAAAATTTTTTTTTTTAGAAACTTCAAAATCACATCAGTTGCCACATTTCTGAAAAGCGATTTAATGGAATCTTCTGCTGTAAAGTTTTCATGTCTGACATCATGTGTGTCCCAACAGTCTATAAGAAAAATGTTATGGTGAAGGGTACATCGCATGGAATGCACTAGTGGAGTTTTCTTCACCTTGGATAGGAATAGATATAAAAGGAGAGGCTGGTGTGCAAACAGCACAAGACTGTTTCTCCTTCAAAGTGGCTCATGGCAAAAACTCTTTACATCTTAGACAAATATGGGAGTTTGTTATCCCCCATCTGAGAGTTCCATTCTTTTTGACAAAGGCCTTTGACAAATACTTGAGCTTTAGATTTCAGATTGGTTTGTCACCGATTCAAAAATCACAATTCTAATTCATACACATACCACTGGGAAGTGATACTGCTGCAGTTACAATGTTGCAGATGGCCAGAACACAGAAGAGAGAGAGAATGGGTGATTCATCAGGTGGGTAATGGGTATGTGAGGGATCATCAGTCATCACATATGAGTTGGATCTGCAGTGAAAACTTGTCATAACAACACAAGTTGTTATTCCAGATTACAATGTGCTTGCACTTGTATTCAAATTTTTTCAATCAGCTTGCACCACCAGTCTGGTCTGCCTGTTCACTTACCGATGACATTTTTCAAACTTTGCAACAATCATGTGCACTACTGATCAGAATAACAAAACACTGTTTAAAAGTTAAAAAAAAAAAAAAAAAGACACACAGTGAAACACAAACTATGCTGGAAACTTCGCTAATGTACATTGTGTTGTTATGTTACACACAGAAGTATCAGAGAAATGTCACACAAGCCAAACAAGATTTTCAACATGCATAAGTGATCTTGTCAACATTGCTTGAATGGACTTTTCCAGACAGTACTACGTCACAATGAGATTTCATATTCAGCAGTGTGTTTTTTCAGTTGGCCTCAACTACATATGTTACACACAGAAACAAAACCACATTATTGCATATGATTAGAAAAACTATTTGCTCATTAACAAATAAAATTTAGTCATTTGCTCATTAACAAGTAAAATTCAGTCATTAATAAATGCAGAATTTTTTGTTTTACAAATGGCATATATCCCTTGAATTTGCTTACTAAACTAAAGTTTACAACTTACAAGAAAAACTTTTTTCAGACACCTCAAAAGCCATAAGCAACAGGAACTGTTTCTTGAATTTCCATGGTGTACACTGAAATTAAAAAAGTATAAGCCTTAAACAATGTGACATGTTCTTGCTTTAAGCATTTTCTTATGTATATTCATTAGTATAATTTCCACTGCGTAGACTCAAAATCTTTTTTTTTCCCCAACATCTTTTGCAAAAACAAAGCCCCTGAATTTTTGATGTTGTAGAACTGTACATGAAAGTATATAACTGTGCCAATATCTTAACTGTACATGAAAGTATATAACTGTGCCCAGTATCTTACTGAGCACTATTCTGTATGCATGCACACTTCTGTGGGGAAGAAAACGCACACACACAAACACAATGATTTATTGATGAAAAGAAAGCATCATACATGACATCAATCCATCAAATTAACCCAAAGTTTCGGCATAAGCAAGTTGTCTGTATGCTGCATAGCATTGAGCAAATTCCTAAATTGTTTTGCTTGGAGTTGTTTGTGAGTGTGCAGATGTCCATGAGTTCAAAACACCAGCCTTCACCCCACCCCCAGCAAAAGCATTAAAGTGGACTGTTTCGAAACAAAGTGACTGCGGGCAGAAAAAAGCAAAATTTTGAAAGAAAATGGGTTAGTTACTGCCAAAGACACGGACAGAGTACAGGACAAAACTTATCCTGTGCTCTGTCTGTGTCCTTGGCAGTAACTAACCCCTTCTCTATCTAAATTAAAATGGACGTCATCACAAAGAAGAGACGATAGAATTTCCCCGTTACTCTTTTGCCTCTATCGTCAAGTTCAGTACAGTTCAGTTCACTTCACTTGGGACTTTAGATAGCCTCACAGCTTTTAGTGTCCCCAATCATCTTATTTATGTAATAAACTGTGGTTGCATAATGCATGCATATGCTCAGGATATTTTTCACTCTATTCTGTCAATCAAATTGGATTTTTAACATACTTAACTTTGCGTTAGTATCAAGAAGGTTTTTAAAAGTATTCAAATCTTTTGCTTTCAAGGGCGTTTACATATAACGATATATAACAAAATTCGTGATACGATATATCACAGATCATCCAGCCTGAATTTCCGATCATCAAAATATATAGCACCTACCTTTGGGTTTTCTTTTGAATTCCCCTTACTTCCTGATTTCTTCAATCTTCAAATTTGTAGGTCAGCCGTCATAGTTGACTATTATTGACCTGAGAGCCACGATTAGTATCGAAACCACTGATTAGCACTCTCGAAACCTCTAGGCAGCATATTCTCTTTCTAACAACGAAAATCTGCGAGAAATTTGATGAATAAACATTTTGTATCACAGCCACTGTGTTGACCTAAACGATGGCCCCTTTTTCATGTTGAGGTCATCAATCGTGCTGTCAGTGTCACTGGTAAACAGATTACCTCCCCTTCGTGGGAGCGCGAATCAACGAGATTGACACAAAACGGGGAATCCATGATTACGAATCGATTAAAAGTGAAAATCGAGGCAAAGCATAGGTATGAAAGTCTTATTTGAAGTCAAAGGCGAAGCGAGGGAATAACAGGAAATGAGGTAATAGTCTGTAACCAAACGGCATACATCTACGCACCGGATCTTATACAATTATCAGAACACGATACGAACATCAAGTGAAAGCAAGGCCACTATGAGTGTATACTTTCTCTCTCTCTCTCTCTTTCTGTTTTGTTATCAATTTGCTCCATCCCGAACAGTCTGGTTTCAGACAAAAACATGCTATCCTCTCTCTCTCTCTTGCTGTCACTGAAGTATTGTTTCTGTTTTTTAGCAAATTCTGAAAAATTAGTAAGTGGTGTGTGTGTGTGTGTGTGTGTGTGTGTGTGTGTGTGTGTGTGTTTATCTATATGTATGAGGTTTTTATGTTATAACTAGATTGATTTTGTTGGGGTTGTTGTTGAGTTACCGTACTTGTTTATTGTTGCTGAGCTACCCTACTTGTTTCTTGTTTTTTTCATGTTTATTTATGTCTCTAATGTATAGTCAGTCAGCAGCATGATTGTAATTTCTCAGAATTGAGATAATAAAGTATTCTTGTAGCTTGTTACTAGTTCATTAAAAACCACAGTTGTCAGTAGTATACCAATACTTGGGGGAGGGGGACGATTAATAAAAGCATCTTCCTCTCTCTCTCTGTGTTTGCTATGACTGATGTGTTTGTTACTTGTTTATTAAAAACCAGAGTTGTTCGTAGTATACCAATATTGGAGCGGAGGGGGGGGGGGGGGGGGGGGGGGGGGGGGGGGGGGGGGGGGGGGGGGGGGCTTTTTTTTTTTTTTTTTTAAAGGCATCTCTGTCTTTCTCTCTGATAAACAATAGGTGGATCACTTTATCTCTCTCTATATATATTTCATTTCTTCTTCTTCTTTGTTGTTTTTTTTTTTTTCTTTTAAATTCATCTATGCATCAATGTTAATGGAGAAACAGCTCATCCACATGTCTTCAATGCTTTTGAAGATTTGTATGTTTGTGAAAAGTTTTGTAAGGTTTAGTCGCTAGTCATGCTCAGTTTTTTGCTAGTCATGCTTGGTCCTTTAGTGGGGCAAGGACCAGATGAAAAAAAAAAGCATATAATTGTTTGGTTATCTGTTACCCTTGGAAATAAAGACTCTCTCTCTCTCTCTCTCTCTCTCTCTCTCTCTCTCTCTCTCTCACACACACACACACACACACACACACACACGCACACATGCATGCATGCATGCATCCACACATTGTGTGTATGAATGTTACTTCCAAAATCTCTGTAGTTGTTATTCACCAGATCTCTCTACTGACTCCAATCATAAATCAACGAATTTCAAAATGTCTTTTTCGAAGGGGAGCAATTGATGTCCAACTCGGTTATATAAGTGATTTCTTTGGGTATGGTGGTGATTGGACCTTTGTTACTTTTAATTTATGCAGTAATGAACCAAAGGACATCTCCACCAGGTCACCGACCACTTGAATGGTGAGATTTACGTTCTATTAGCCTAAGACTTTGACCAACTGCATGATAAGCGTGTATACCACCATGAGGTTTTTCTTCAAAACGGTCATGCGTCAAATCACATCAACAACTCGAGTGTGTGAAGATCGTGGTTGAGAAAGGCCAAGAAATGAAGGAGATCCGTGGTATTGAGCTTATGTTGAGGACAGTGACCACAGCAAAGTAAAACCTTAAGGCTAGAGGAATAATGAGACACATGTATGCAAACCCATGATAAACAGTGGCAGAGGTTAAGAGAAATGAACTGGCTGAAGGAAAGTGAAGACAGATATATAGATATGTTGTTTACGTGCCACCATCCGCAAATACTGCACGTGCAGCCGCAGAAATCACAGACTCTGTTCACGCTCTGCAGGCCATGTCATCCGACGCACCGTGCTTTATCCTCGGAGATTTTAATGACTGTGACCTCAACTCAAACCTGCCTTCTTTTAAACAGTATGTGTCATGTTTTTACAAGAAAGGATAAAATACTTGATTTATGTTACTGTAATATACCATCTGCATACAAGTGTGTTCAGCTCCCCCCTGTGTTGGTCAGTCTGATCACAATGCCATTCATCTCTTGCCAGCTTACAGACCAAAAGTGAAAACACAACCTATCACTAAAAAGCAAGTGCAGTGTTGGGACACAAGAATGTGTTGATGAATTACAGGCTTGTTTTGAATGTACAGATTGGAATTTGTTTTTGAATTCTAGTTTTGACATTAACGAAGCCACTGATGTTATTTCCAGCTACATTTCTTTCTGTGAACACATGATTGTACCTACTAAAACTCTCAAAAATATTTCCAACAACAAACCTTGGGTTACAAAATCTCTGAAAGCAACTCTAAATGAAAAAAAATAGCTTTTTAATCAGGCAATAAAAGCGATCGTAAGGTTGTACAAAAGAAACTGCAAACAGAGATTGAAGAATCAAAGAGAGCTTACAAGAGAAAAGTTGAAAACATGTTCCAGAATGGAAATATGCGAGAGATGCATGGAAAGGAATAAAGGTTTTATCAGGTTCAGGAAAATGTTCAAACCAAAATATCAGTAACAAAAAACAGCAAAAGAACAGAAGCAATTTGCAGAAAAGCTGAACGATTTTTACTGTGGATTTGATGATAAAGATTTTAGTAAAGAATTAAAGGAGAAGTGAAGGAAGAACTGCAAAGCAATGTTAAAAACGATGTTGATGGAAGTGATTCTGTTGTGATTGAGGAAAATGATGTTCGGTCTTTTTTCAAACGTTTAAATGTGAGAAAGGCAGTGGGCCCTGATAATATCTGTGGAAAATTGTTGAAGGTGTGTGCTTCTCAGCTCTCCTATGTTTACAGTCGTTTGTTTACCTGGTCACTTAGAGAATGTATAATTCCTGTTTTATGGAAAAATGCCACTGTATGTCCTGTTCCCCCCAAAAACGCAACCCAAGTTGTTTAAATGATTACCGACCAGTTGCCCTCACATCTGTTGCAATGAAATGTCTTGAAAGAATTGTCCTCTGTTCTGTTTTAAAAGATACTACACAGTACCAAGACCCGTTTCAGTTCACATACCAACAGAACAGATCAACAGATGATGCCACACTCACACTTCTCCATCATGCGTTTTCACACCTCGAAAAACCTGCCTCCTTTGTACACATTCTCTTTATTGATTTCTCATCAGCATTCAACACCATACAACCACATCTGATGGCAAAGAAAACTCATTAACATAAATGTGTGTAACAAGCTCATTCTTTGGAAAATTGATTTTCTAACACAGAGGACACAGTCTGTTCGATATCAAAGTGTTGTTTCGTCTTCCAAAGTCATTTCAACTGGCGCACCCCAGGGTACTGTTTTATCACCAGTGCTTTTTACTCTGTACACAAATGATTGTTCACAAGTGATTCAACTTTGTACATTAAATATTCAGATGACTCAGCACTTGTGGATCTTTCCAACTCTGATTCTGTTTACTTCAAGGAGGTTCAAAGATTTGTTGACTGGTGCGATCATAACTATCTTGATCTGAATGTAACAAAAACAAAAGAAATGTTGATTGATTTAGAAAGAATCCAAAAGCTGTACCACCGCTTTTTATCAAAGGTGCTGAAGTAGAACGTGTTGAATCATACAAATAATTAGGAACTTTTATAGATAATAAGCTGAATTTTAAATTCCATGTTGCAGTTGAGTATGTCCACAAAAAATGTCAAACCAGATTATATTGTCTTTGCAAGCTGCGATCATTTCATGTGAATACTGACATTCTTCGGACATTTTATTCATGCTTCTTGGAATATGTTTTAACTTTCTCATTTATGTGTTGGTATGGTGGGTTGACTGTGAAGAGTAGAAATGTGCTTGAGAAAGTGGTGAACGTGGGAGGAAAAATCGTTGGTGAGAGACAAAAAAAGTCTGAGTGAGCTGTACAGGTGCCGTGTTGTTTGTAAAGCGAAGAAGATTTGCGTGTGACCAGACCCACGTTCTTGCAAATCAGTATGACCTTCTTCAGTCAGGACGAAGATATCGATCGGTTAAATGCAGAAGTGTCAGATTTAAACAAAGTTTTAATCCCCTGTCCATTGATTTTATGAACCGAGAGATGATGTTAATTGAAATCCAAATTCCTTTATATATGAATGTATGTCATATGTGAGAAAATGGTAATGTGACAAAATTATCGTTTATTTGCTGTGAATGTGTGCGACCACAAATTAATTTCTCAAATTGAGATAATAAAGTTTACTTGACTTGACTTGACACAGGAGTTGAAGAAGGTGCCATGGGGATCAAGAAGCCAGTCCAGCAAGCACGATGAGCTGTACTGTGTGGGAAAACGCATTCCAAAGAAAGCTTCAGCTGTAATATGTATAGTATTGCATATGGCATTTATCAGGATCAACTTCATCTTCAGATCTGTATAATGACCTACTGCCCTCGAATGAAACCTGGTGAAATGGTGGAGATCATGGAGACGACCCGACCTGTCCAATCTATCAGGGCGAACAAACATTGGAGTATCATGTGCCCCGAGTTCACGCAAACCAGCACTAAACCTGGGAAGGTAGGCTCCACATGAAGATCTATGATGAAGCTGATCCTGAGAAATGCCATATGTCGGAGACACAGAGAGAGAGAGAGAGAGAGAGAGAGAGAGAGAGAGTGAATGCAGATAAAAAAAAAGACTAATGATATATATGAATTTTTCTTTATTGCGTAACTCTTTTAGACATCTGGTAAAGGCAAACCAAAACATTCACATAGATTTCATTTGAAAGGCATCACTTTAAAACTAAACTATACATGTTTAAGAGAGTATTTTGAACTGTTTAAAGAAAATCTCATTACCCAATTCATGTTGGATGACACCAGAAAAGTCAGAAGTTAAAAATTTCAAAACAGCTGCCTTTTTTAACTCAGAAGAAAATACTTCTGTAAATATTTGTATTAAAGGAGACAAAGTGAGCCTAAGCTCAATAAGCACTTAAAAAAATTAGTTCTGATTTCAAATTATTATTCTTGCTTTACAGAATTCAGTCCTGGGACTGTGACATTATTAACTCATTTTCAAAACTAATAAAAAAATTTCTGAAAAAAAAAGGGCAATGTTTACAAACACCATAAATATACCAAAAGTAAAAGCAAGCTCAACAAAACACCAATTTCCATTTTACTGGAACAGCTGGCTCACCAAGTCACTCACTTATAAAAATGTTCACAGGCAGATTTATACCAAGACATACAGCAACAAGGTCAAATATATTGGCAAGATCTATCAAATTCAATGAATAGTGAACAGGTCAACGAGGGAAGAAAAACATAATTCATATTCACAGACACACACACACACTCTGAATTCAATTTTAGAAATATTTTTTGGGCTGTCATATGCAGCAAGGTAAGCCCTGTCATGTTTCATGCACACACACTCATTTACTCACACACACACACTCTCTCTCTCTCTCCCAAAACATTCCTGCAGTGCACATATATATTACACCAACTTTTCACACAATCTTTGTGACAATGGCGACCATGTTCATATATATATATATATATATATATATATATATATATCTATATATACCACAATCTACTGTAATTGTAAACCTTTTCACCCCCTTCATTATATACACCTTGTTGTTAAAAGCTTTACACATCTCTGTACACCAGTTTAATGTAATTATAAACCTTTTCATCAACTTGATTATATATACACCATGCTAAGGTCTGGGCTATTCTGTTTCTTTTTTTTTGTCTGCAGAACTTAATGGAGCACAAAACCCTAAAAAAAAACAACAACAACACACAAACAAACAAAAAAAAAAAAAACACAAGCAAATAAAAAAAACATTACGCAGAGAAGCCCATACACTGCTGTTATGTCTCCTTTGGATAGTAATAATATGTATGTGCAACTCGGTACCTAAAACAATCATGCTAATTGGAACATGATAGAACACAACTAACAAAAAACGCAAAAGAAGAAGACCGACTGGAACCAAGTTGAATGGAACCGAAATAGATGAACTGGTCACAACAGTGGATGACAGTAATGAGAAAGAAAAAAGGCAGAGTCAAAATGTCGCAGAAAGTGGAAACTTTTACCAGCATCAAGTAACATAGAATTTAAAGATCCATCAGAATCCCTTTAGAGATATCTCTCTCCTACATACACACACAATGCACTTGTGAATACATTGTTACTGTTAGTATAAAGAATACACAGACTGTATGATACACAAGAGTACCACACATCTGAGTCAGATCATAAAGTCATGAGACCAAAAAGAAATTAAAGATAGCAGTTAATTGTACAATGAAAGAAATTAATGCTAAATTTATAAAACACATGATTAGACAAATTCCAATAGCAAAATCATAGCTTAAATAAAAAAAGGGGTCAAATCTCAAACTAGAGGTTCAACTAATGATATTGTGACTAGGACATTCACATCCATCTGCCTTCTGCCCATGAACACCCCCCATCCCCACCCTCCTCTTCCCCTCATCCCAACTTTTTTTTTCTGGCCGCTGAACATGAAGCTCAAGCCTTATCTGACATCTATCCACTTCATCATGCTTCCCTGAACACTCGTTTGGGCACTGCCAAGAATAACAGCTTTATCAAAATGGCATACAAGTTTGGTGCTTAGTAACTCTAACTGCTGCCTGTCATTACTGTCAACTTGAAGCGTGTGAATGGCAATGGCAATGGGAATGAATGAATCAGTAGAAAGGACTACAGAGTTCCACACAACAAAAATTTCCACTTTGGAGAGTACCACTGCATTTGATTCACACCTGGGTCGCACCGACACATTGTGCCATGTCCAATGAGGAAGCTTTCAGTAAAGTGACCTAAAGTCACACAGCAGTATCATTGGAAATGAACAGATCACTTTATCTGGAGGAGAGCAAGGAGGTTAAGTCAGTTTTCTTTCCTGACAATGAGCCCATATTCTTGAGTAAGGCATCCTGAGCCACTGCCTGAAGCAAACGATTCTTCCGTCTAATGACACAATGCAACACTTTCATATCACATCTTCTGATCAGTCGATGTACGACAAAAACAAGCACTAACGCTGCACGTACAGTAACACACGATACAGAGCAGAATACGGTCATGCATCAATTTCAGTTCAGTTCAGTGGTTTATTTAATGTCTTTTCATCACCGGATATTTGACACTTGTTAAAAAAAAAACCAAAAACAAAAAAAGCCACCCTTCACACGGAGGTTTTCTAGTACTTTCAAACCCACATCTGATATATGCATATTTACATAAGTGAAATACCCTATCAGTACACAAAGTTGTGTCCCTTTATAAAAAAAAAAATTGCAATCTGAGAATGCGAAATAACCATGGCAATTTCAGCAACATATGAACCATATAAGAGGGTACCGACATTATCAAAGTCATTCATCTCAATACCTTTCTCCTGATAGAGCAGATCAACACTAAGCATTCAAACAAAAGATGACACACAGAAATGTTTTCTCTGCAGACACAAGTAATACCATGAGAGTATTTAGTGTTCCATGTATTCAGCCTTAATTGAAGAATTAATCTAACAATGTGCCTTGGACATGATGGTATAGGAGCCATTTTTTGACTGAAATTCTGTTAATGTATACACTTTTCCATAATTTTTGGATTAAATCACAAGAGGACAAATCTCAAGGATTTTTGGGGTAAATTTTCTGCTTTTCTATTTGCTCCTTTTGTAAGACTGTTTGTTATTTCATTCCACTTTATACCACAGTGAGATAGGACCCAACAAAAATCAATTCTTACACCTAGAGTTATGAAACAATGTAGTAAATGTTTTATTTCAAAAAGCAAATCTTTTCTAGCTTTGCAATCCTAATGCTCTAGTGATTGTAAAACAGATTTGGAATCAACACAGTAAGATTTTATATAAAGCAATTGGTGTATCATATATGTACATCAAAAGCCTCCAGCATTGCATATAATTCTAATGTATAAACTGAAAGCCCCTTTCCTAAATGATATGATTTCCTGACATTAAAGGTGGTATTATAAAGCCAGAACCACTGTCAGAGGATTGCATTACCAACCCATCTGTAAACACTTTTAAATGATTTGGATAGCTGTTTTCTAAATGTTCTCAAACTTCAGTTGTTAGAATATTTACATTACTTTTCTTTAACATAAAGTATTTGCAATCAAAAAACGCATTTAGGTGCTCCCAAGGAGGCACTGGAGGTACTGCAGGAAATTTTGGTATAGCAGGTATGTCAATATTACTATGTGACATAAAGTCAGATTTTTGCAGATTCTAACTGGTTGGATATATATGATTTTTTTTTTTTTTTTTTACAACTCTTTGGGAAATCTTTACTGAAATCTGTCAGTATTTATTCAATAAGCGAATTTTCAACAGAAAGTCTTCTGACAATGTATTTGGACACATCCAATATTTGCTTCTTATTAAGTGGTAATATACTTGTTTCTTTATACCATTTATTTGCTTCTTATTAAGTGGTAATATATTTGTTTTTCTCTATACCATTTACAAGTTTTTGTAAGAACTGGAACTCCCAGAACTAATTTCATGGCCTTACTATCCAAGCTTTGCAATCTCTTTAAAAGAGACTTAGGTGCAGAGAAATACACTTCCAACCCATATGTCCATTTTTCGATCGGACTAAAGAGATGTACAGATGTAAAAGGGTATGACGGTCTTGACCCGTGGTTGACAACATATTATTTTAATAACATTCAATCTTTTTCTTGTTTTATCAATCAAACTTTCAATACGCGCTTTTTCCAGTTCAGCTTTGGGGTTGAAAATACCCCCCAGGAACTTAACTTTTTGTTTATATTCTAGAATCTGGCCATCTAGCAAAAGCAAGAGTAGCATCTTCCGAGTTCTCACCATTGTTAAACAACATAAGACATTTTTTTTTTTCTCCAGATAGTTCTAATCCATTGTTTATATATACATATATATATATATATTTATTTATCCAATTCCTTTTGGTACATCTTCACTGCAAAGTTTTTTTTTTTTTTTTTATTGGAATTGTTTCCCTTAATGTATAGTTTAATCCAAACAGCGACATCATCTGCATATTAAACTACATGCATGGCTTTTAACATAGATTTGGGAAGATCATGGATCAGGATTGTAAACATGGGAGCAATAACTGATCCTTGAGGAATACCCATATCTACATTCCTCAATATCAACAGTACATACTCGATGCAAACAGCAGTCTTAGTCCTTAACAGTGTCTTGCAAGCAGAAACACAAACTATATATAACACAAGATTCCCATTTCTCATAGTTTACGAAACTATGTGATCGGTGAGATGTGCATGCA
The DNA here is from genome assembly GCA_016801955.1 of Conus betulinus. Classification (NCBI taxonomy): domain Eukaryota; kingdom Metazoa; phylum Mollusca; class Gastropoda; order Neogastropoda; family Conidae; genus Conus; species Conus betulinus. The sequence goes on along the minus strand of JADBJO010005705.1, from coordinate 123,404 downwards.
TCAGTGTGTTGTGTAGGCTTCCGGTAGCCATCAACATGGTGTTTTCCGTGCTGAGAAATTTTCATTCTTCACCGAAGCCATGAACGCCAAATGATCGGTTGTATTGTCGAGATTGGCTAGATCCATATTTGTTTATCTCCTCAGTGTTCTCAGTTACCACAGGTTGTTTTGTTTATCTGGCTTAAGTTGAATAATTCTTAGCTAAAAGTAAAACAAATATATATGTGATGGCCAAACCTGTCGCAAATTTTTCAAATTTGTGAGGAGATATCAGCTGTATCAGTATACCCGCTTCCCTAATGCAGGGTTCCTACAGACTCCCAAGAACAAAATTCAAGTTTTCAAGCTTTCAACTTCAAGAGTATTTTGCTAAATTCAAGGCTACAATACATGCGTAAAAATTTTTTAAACGTTACAAATCATTTCCCTTGGTTAAATAGCAGACGACAATCTGGGATCGCACACATGTTGTAAAAATTTGTTTTTTGAATATTTTTCATCAACCTGAATGCAGAAAAATCAAACTGCCATTTTCTGTTGTTGCCACATTAGAAATTCTTGAAGCCGATGGCTTGATAAGGTTTTCAAAGAGGTTTGGTCAACAGAACCACATTTAATTGATTTTCAAGGGTTTTCAAGGCCTGCAGTGATGGCTCGTCTTCCGGTCCTATATAGTTTACAAAGCTAATGAATCCAGTGTACACGCATCTAAGGAAACAAGGTTTTTTTTGAGCATCTTTCATGGATGATTCCTACTTGCAAGGTGCTACCAGGAAGTGCGTCAGTAAAATATCGACCATGTCCCCCACTAGACAACTAAAATACTTACGGTTTTGGTTGGATTCGGACAAAATGTGAGTCACCTTACCAGATGAAAGAATTGACAAACTGAAAACTTCATGCTTAGGTTTGTTAAAATCAACAGCTTTCCCAGCAGTACAGTACAGTGTACATGCGTGTCTAATCAGCATACATCAACAAGAATATGTAGTGCACTCAACAGGCTGAAGTACTAAAATAACCAGTCTGAAATATGAAAATCACACACTCTCTTTCTCAATGGTCTGAGCATGACACGCTATATTTTTTTTCCTGATCCGTTACTGATTTTTGATAATAATTCCAAAGATTGGATCGGCGACTGACGCATAAATCATGAAGAGAAATGTATACATCTAGTGTACATTTTGCATGCAGCGTGTCAACGTGGTTTAACAATTAGTATGACGGTTTGTATTCTGATTCCGCGGAATCAAATCCTGCCAGTGTCATTTTTTGTTTATGCCAAATAACTTTCATTTCTAAATGAGGCTTCGGGGAGATAATGTTTCAAATATGGCCTGACTTTTGTACTGTCAAGGCAAACAAACAGTTTCTTCCAGATTTCCTCAAAGACAATAAAGAGTAATGCTGGTCAACTACAGACAAAGGTGAACAAAAATGTTGCCCCTGATCAGCATGATGCACCATGACAAAGCCACTGATCCCAATGAATTAAAAAAAAAAAAAAAAAAAACCTGACATCATTTGCTTAGAACTACAACTCTACGAAGGGGACTGTCGATGCACTTGACACAGCATGAACAAAACACTAAATGGGCAGTTTTAGCAGCTTTGTTTTTTTTACTATTGCTGTTCCAAGACATTTTAGGAAAATTAGATGCTATCCCTACAGGCCATTCAAGTTCAAATTTCACCTGCATGCATGCGTATACAAGCATACAGACGCACATGTGCTTACGATGTGGATCATATGGAGTGTTTGACACTGTACTTAAATATGCGAGCTTTCTTGGTTTATTCATGATTTGATTTCAACAGCTATGATTGTGCTTTGGCTCTTCTACAAGTTGAACTGTGAATTTCTTTGTACTTAAAGTAAGCATACTGTAGAAAAATTCTTTGAATAACAAATAGTCAATAATTCATGTCTTTCTCCACTGACTGATTTCAACGTGTTGCTGATTTGCAAATGAATGTTTTTACAATCAGAAACCTTAAGCTACGCATGTATGTTCCTCTGTGTGTGTGTGTGTGTGTGTGTGTGTGTGTGTGTGTGTGTGTGTGTGTGTGTGTGTGTGTGTGTGTGTGTGCCGGCATGTTACTACAACCACTTAGAAAAATAAGACACATTTATTGAAGTGACTGTTAAAAGAGTATCATCATTGACATGATAAGCAGTAATAAATGAGGTAGGTGTACCAAAAATCATGTTTAACTAGTCAACCCTGCAATCTGGCTATATGTTCTGAGCTAGATATCTATCAGAAAAATGGATGACTGGTCACACACTGAATCTGATGATTTTTTGGGAAATTAAGGGATCCCAAGTGGGTTCTCCTGCCTGCATGCCACAGGACTGCCTTTAGTTTACTACTCCCATTTCACCTGGTTCTGGGCATGAGCACTGGGGTCTCAGCTTTTCCACAGTAAACTGCAAGGTCATTTCCTTCTGGACAGGCACACTATTGTCCACCAATGAGTCCATCCACTTAATGGTGATATTTTTCGGATTCTGCAGTTTTCGCATCTCCTCCCTCAACCTGCCCATGATGCAGACATTCTCTCGCGCACGCCCGTGCTGTGATGATGAACTCCGAGAGACTGGACGAGTGTACCAGTGTGTGGGCCAGAACAGTATCGCGGAAGAACCCATTGACCCAGCCACTGGGCTTGCTGCAGATGGTGGCCCCACTGCTGAACATGCCGCAGGCTGGCCGATGACAACGAGCTCCGTCTCTGTCGAGAGGGACCCATTTCCAGCTGGATGGTTTGTAGTCGGGGGCAGCTTTCTGTATGAACAGACAAGACCACAACAGATCATTGACAGATATCTGGAGGAGAGACACACTTACAACAGGTCACCAACACAGCAACAGACATCATGTCTTCGCTTTGTATGGAAAATGAATTCCCATATCCTCCTCCCCTCCCACCTCTTTTCTTTCAATCCTATTCAAAATAGGAACACACAACATACACTTGTGTTCATTGTGTGAGAGACCTACTCGACTGCATGGAAAAGTTTGAATACTATTATGTAATGACATCATGAGGATCTTTATTAAAGTAATGGTGCTGTCACTAGTGCCATGCTTACTTCATTGTAGTGTCTGAATCTTGTTTACTTAAATATAAAAAGTTTTTCAAGAAAAGAAGAAGAAGAAGGGGGGGGAGAGGGAGAGAGAGAGAGAGAGAGAGAGAGAGAGAGAGAGAGAGAGAGAGAGAGAGAGAGAGAGAGAGTGAGTGAGAGAGAGAGAGATTACTTCATTGTATTGTATGAAACTTGTTTACTTACACAAAAATCTCTTCAAGAAAAGACAGTGACACTGACAGAGAGGTGTCCTGGCTTTTACTGGGATGAACTTCTAAGGCTATCCACTACCCCCCCCCCCCACCCCTCCTATGCACTCCTGCAACCACAAAAGGTTACGGAACAAAGATTGTTTTTTGTAAAGGAAAATATAATCCCAACTCTGGTGATCACAAATCTTCATTTGAATACAGGTTTACTATACTTCAGCTCTCTGGTGGCATTCATGTATAGTTGGACCATCATTTGTGTAAGCATGAATTAAACTGATTTATCAGTGAATAAACTTTATCAGAGAACAATAACAATTGTATTTAAAAACTGAGTTACACTGGTTATTTAGCAACACATGTCACCTGGTGAATTAACAGAAGCAAAGTTTGACAAAAACAGTTACCTGTGTATAATATGCGTAACTTTTCAACTGTTAGTATTTGAAATCACATGCAGAATAAAAATTCTTAGTAACTGAATAAACAATAATACAAAACAGAACTGGTGTGCTTGTGCAAGTTTTGATTTGGTGCTTGTTTGTCTAGAATGTGAAAATTACACGTGGAAACAGGTGGCACATTGTCATACTCAAGAGCTTGCTCACAATTACTCCAGTAAATGATGTTCCACAGTATCCAGAAATAACTTATAGCGTTTTTGATGGGAAAGTCAGTGTGGATTAATTTCATACCAGTCCTGCATGCACGTAATACAGAGCAGAATGAAGAAGGTACAGTTCAGTTTTTACATTGAAATCACTTGCCGATAGCACAAAAACACCCCAAAGCTGTCACTATCAACAAATATGATAGTTAGGCCCACACTGTCGTCATTTACGTTTGAAAGGTTCAGGATCATCTGGATGTGCTACACTGACTTTTTTCTTTCTAACTGAATGGCACATTGATATTCCCCTCCCCTTATCATTCACCTGGTCATTGTTACTGTCGATCTCAGTATCACCATTACATGGGGCTTGATCAAAATGAAAACTATCACTCACCACACCCAGTTCATTTAAAATGTCCACAACTTCTTCACCTGCATGTTCCACAACAGCATCAGCAAAAAAACCTCCAAACAAGTTCCTAATTCTATCACGCTCTCCAGTGGGTACCACCATTGTTGTTTGCCACACAATTTGAGTCATGTTATAAATGCATTACAACAAGCTTGCCAGACAATCCGAGTCATGTTATAAATGCATTACTATATGCTGCTACTTACTATAAACTGAGTCGCACTATGTACAGTAAGGTGCTACACACTATTATAAACTAGGGTAAAATGCTGAAAATCCATGTTCTAGGGCTCGTTCAGTCATTCATACAAATCAGTTTGTCAATGAGCCTTAGTTCCCTATCTGTGTGTGTCAGTGAAAGAAGGTTCTGGTTAGCAAGGCTGACCCTACAGCGTGACATATTGTGACAACCAATGTCAGCCATGACGTAATGACGTGACTTCTGTTGCATCTACCAGCATAAGGGTCAACATTATATTAACAGTAGAGCATAAAATACCATACCCTTACCAATGTTTTTCAACCATGTAAGAACCCCTAAACTAGATAACAAAATCAATTAAGAAACAACCCCTGAAATCACTAGGTAACATCCATTCGAAAGAGTTCCTACACTTTTTCTGGTGAATATCATTACCTAAAATTTTCAGAAAAGAAATCGTACTTCCAAAAAATTTCTAGTCTCATAGTCAGTAAAGAATCCACTTTTAATCAAAAGATAAGCAATCAATGAGCCCATGCCACAATATATGTTTCAGTTAACTAAAAAAAAACAACAAATTTCTTATAAAGCACTTAGTCTTACACTTACAAGTTTACACAAGTCCAGTCATTAAATAATCAACTGTTAACATAAAAATTAACACAGAATGAGCCCATGCTGCAAGATTCAGTTACCTAAAAAAAAAAAAAAAAAAACCCTGAAAAACTTTAACGTCCATTTTCATTGAAGTTCCAGACTGTTGGTGTTCCTGCTTCAATGGAGACAAATTTGTTAATGGCTTAAGGTACCCTGAGCAGATGCGTCCATCAGGCACATACTGTGTGACATTGTAATCAGCCGATGCTTGGCCCGTGTGACAAGTCACTGTCAACATGCATGTAATCACTGGGATAATGCAAGTACAAAACTTGGTAGTGCACTGATTAGTCATTTTTGAAAGGCTGTTGTATGCACACACACATATGTATAAATCCTGCAATACTGACTTAACAACTTTTAACTCTTAATAAATCATAGTGCAAAAATACTGCCTCTTGTGAACATGCACAAAATGCCATAAAGTATTTAAAAAAAAAAAACCCTACTAAAAACAACCACACAACACCACCACCACCACCACGTACAGAGGAAACCCAGACAATCTCAATCACATGACACAGGAACTTATGATCTTCATTCCACATTTCATGCAGCGTCTTTGTTAAGGTAACAAAGAGAATTAGAGAAAGAAACACTCACCTCATGATGACTTCCACACAGTCATCAGTCAGCAACTGACCACCAGTGATCACCAGATGCAGCAGACCAGGGCAGTACGTTGTCAGGGCCGTCAGCTCCTTTTCAGAAATGTCATACCATGGACGCAGACAAAGGACCTGCATCCTGCTGTCCTGGTGTTTACTCTCTTTCCCCAGTCTTGACAGCTGACGCACGAACTCACCTCTACTATCACTGATTGTGCACTGTAGCTTTTCCAAGTATTTTGACTGTGATATCAGCGCTGACACACCAACAGAAGATACCAAGTAACACTTGTGGATGTTGACTGACTTGAGCTCCAGGCAGCTTTCAGACAGCGTCTGCAAACAGTCGTCTGAAACCTCGAGACAGTCAGTCAAGGTGACTTTCTGGAGTTTGGGATTATTCATAAACAGATCACTGTAAAGCTCGGATTCCAACCATCCGAAACCTTCCAGGCACAGAACCTGGAGTTTTCCCTTCTTCGGCACCATGCTGTCAGCACAGAAAAACCCTCCCTGCTGCTCATCAATATCATCATCATCTTCACTGTGGGAATCATTAATGAACTGCCCATGTTGTCTGTTGACATTTGGAGCTTCCTTGGGCACAACAGTGGACACTTTCAGGACCGTCAGCTCTGGAAATCCACACAGCAGTGCCCGGACTCCCTGATCTGATACATTTTCATCAACTGTCAGCTGCATGTTTTTCAGGTTGGTGAAGCCTTTCAAAATAGCCTGCACACATTGATCATCCTGTAGTGGACAATTTGTTAGCTTCAGACATGACAGCAAACAGTTTGGCTTCCGCGCTGTACATTCTTGAAGGCTCTTGCTGTCAGAGGCTGGTTCGACAAACTCAAAGCGTTCCAACTGACAGCAGCAGTCTAAGATGGTGCTGATGACTTTGTCCTGGACCAACATGTCCAAACTAAGTTGTGTCAATGCTGGAAAAGACACAAAATATTCTTTGAGACATTTTGTGATCCTAGGAACTTCCCTTGTGGTTGGAAAAATGAATGTCAATGTCTTTAATTTTTTCATGTTTTTTTCAAAGTATTGACACACTGCACAGCTTCGTCAACCTCAGCACGATACTTGCCTGCATCACTAGCTTCTATATGAAGACTGTTAAGTTCTCTGTACTGTGGGAGGAACTGCACAGAATGCATAACTGTGTCGACAATTGTCAGGTTCTTCACACGTGGAAATACCATCTCACTACAAAACAAATGGTCACGCATGTCACCCGTTTCCTCCACAGACGTCACCAACGATTTAACCTCACTCGTATGGTATGACAGACTGATTCCCTCATCGCTGCCGTTGTCCACTACACTCTCATTGGTAGTTGGAATTATACACTTTTGATGCAGCATGCCCAGAAAGAACTCATGCCTCATGGAACCCCCAGGTCTTCTCCCACTGCTAGTTCTTCCACCGATTCGATTCTGACATGCTTCCACAGATCGGGCATCAGGGACAGCTTGTGGAAATATTGGCATGTTGGTCTGACTCCAAGAACAAGATCTTGTACAGAGAGGTGGGAGAATATTTTGAGAATTATATCCTCCGGCAGATCGATTAAGTTCACTGACATTTCTTTTCCTGAACTTGACACGACCAAGTCTGCAACAGGACAAAAAATGAAAAATGTGAAAATTCTACCTGACTTAATCAGTTAATATTATCATTACCATCATAAACACAACAAGAAAGAAAAATATCATATTTCAATAATTGTTCAAATCAAGTAAAATAAATGCATGAATTTAAAGATGGAACCTCAAGCACGACCAAGAAAACACACACAAATAACAGAGTACAGTGAATTAAACTATAACCAGCCAATATGGCACAACAATTTGTGCTGCATCCTGGGGGCAGGTAAAACAGCTATTTACTTGTGGGGTTTATCCATAGTCGACTCTGCTATGGACTCAAATAGGATGGGAAGACTGGAATCACATGGTTGAGTTTGACCCACTTAACACATGGATCTCCGTGAATGTTGTTACTCAAATTTCCGGACCCGACTCAATTTTTTCGGACCCGACCAACACTGCAGGTGTCTGTCTCTTGGGCCTAGGTAAAACTGGGACATTTTACAACAGCAAACATACAGCAGGGCTCCCCACTTACAGTTAATACATCCCAACATTGTTCAAGTGTTAAGTGTAAGAGGTGAAAAAACAAAATATTTTCAGGGGATCCAACACCCCTAAACTGAATCGAGTAGGTTTGGCGTGCACCAAATCACCGCTAACAACCATCCTGTGTCATGTCTACTCAGCTGTCCGCTTTTCTGTCCCCCTATAAATGAGCAAACCTCTACTCCTATCAACTGGTTTCCCAGGTCAGACAGCATGGACTGTATCCAAAACTGTCAATCCCATAGTGTGGCATGCACAAACTGTTCAACAGTGAATCCCAAGGACCCTTAGTTCTTAGTACTCTAAGGAACACTATATCTGGAGCATAAAAAGGGGATTATAGACAGGGTGTTGGAAGATGAACAATTATCAGAATCTTGTTTTTTTTTGCAAAACAGAGGAAGCAGAAAACCAATTCTTAGTCCTGAACCAGTTTTCCCAACAAAATCTTGCTGAAGTATAAAGGATTCGGAAGCCCCATGAAGGAAATTCATGTATTGCAGTATACCTGAAACTATAGCCTGTCTAAGTCTTGACACTGGAATCTTCTTCAAAATTTTTTTGGTGTGTGTGTGTGTGTGTGTGTGTGTGTGTGTGTGTGTGTGTGTGCACACGTGCGTGCGTGTGTGTGTGTGTGTATGAGTGTCTGTGTATGTGTGTGCGCCTGTGTGTATATGCATGTGGTGGGGTGAATGGGGTGCCACAAGCGATGACAACTGCCATCACACAGCAATTAGTGCAGGTGTCATTTTTCTAGCTTTTTCACTCTTAGGCTTTAAGTGTCAGGGAGGGCCTTTGAACAGTGCCACAACAATGGCATAAAAGCTGAAAATAAAGTCTGAGAGAGAGAGAGAAAAAAAAGGCCCACTGGTATGCTAAAATGATGCTCGTGCACACTCAAAAGTACTGCAATGTTGGGGCACCAAAGACATCAATTTTCTTGCACCACAACTTATCTCCATTTTTCTTAGTTTCTCTCAACAATCTCTGGTTCTGGACTAAGAAGTCTTCACTTTGGACGGCACCTTCACATCATGAAGAACTTAATTTTCAAGAAGTTATTTAATAATGATGAATACTTATATTGCGCCTATCCTCGGTCAGAGACCAAGCTCTAAGTGCTTAACAATCCACACTCATTTATACAATGGGCTGCCTACCTGGGTAATGCCAACTGAAGAGCTGCCAGCTGGCTCTTCATTCAGTCATCATTCCCCCCCCCCCCCCCCCCCCCCCCCCCCGAGTTATCCAGTCAGTATCGTTCACTTTTGATTTCCTTACTCCCTTCATTCTTTCCATTTCTCATGCAGGGTGCATGTCAGGTGTAATGTGTCATCCATACCAACCGCCAAACTGGCCTTCTCTTCCAAAAGTTGGTGATGGGCTTTTACATGCGTTCAAGATGTTATGCGTGAGTTCACACATGAAACCTTGGTTTATAGTCTCATTCAAAGGACTGCATGGGAAATGGGAGTAGAACCAATGTCAACTCCAAGGGAAATATCCCCCTATACCGAAACGACCTGACGGAGATTCAAACTCGCAACCCAGGATCACCAAGATTACAAGTCTGGCGCTCTACCACTGAGCTATTCCACAGGCTGGAAACTCACCATGCACACAATGGAGATAAGTTTATTTTAGCAACTTCACAAATGAAGAACTTGATTAGGAGACAAGTATACAAGTGCACACACAAGCTATCTAAAATTGCCAGTTAAAAGTGAAGTCTCTTCTCGTTTCATCATACATTTTTTTTTCTCTTTCTCTCTCCTTTTTTTGCTGATAAAAAGAGAGGAAAAAAATCACAAATCATCACAATAATGTTTGAAAGCCAGTTATCATCAAAAGCTGGCTGGACGAGAAAGGGGAAAAAAACATTTTCTAAGCCGTTTGTCAGGTCTGGGTAGGATTACTTGCACCCCTGTATAATTAACAAAATAACAATGTATTTCTGCCTGTTCAATGGCACCCCTGTATGATAATAGTGTATTTCTGCTTTTTCAGATGTACCCCTACATGACAGCAGTGTATTTTCTACCCTTTCACTTGCACCCCTAAATAATAAGAGTATTCCTGCCTCTCTGCATGCACCCCTACGTGATAAGAGTATTTCTGCCTTTCCACCTGCACCCCTATATGATGAGTCTATTTTTTGCCTTTTCACCTGCACCCCTATAAGTGCATTTTCTGCTTTTCACCTCCACCCCGATATAAGTGTATTTCTGCCTTTTCATCTGCAACATTACCTTACCTTACCCCTTTATAATCGTGTATTTCTGCCTTTTCACCTGCACCCCTATATATAAACAGTGTATTTCTGCCTTTTCACCTGCACCCCTATATAACACAGTGCATTTCTGCCTTTTCACCTACACCTCTATATGATAACTGTGTATTTCTGCCTTTTCACCCTACCTACCCTCTATACGATAACTGTGTATTTCTGCCCTTTTCACCTGCACCCCCTATATAACACTATTTCTGCCTTTTCACCTACATCCCTATATATTTATCAGTGTATGTCTGCCTTACCACCTTTACCTTTATTTTATAACAGTGTATAAATTTTGTCTTTTCACCTGCACCCCTAAACAATAGGTGTATTTCTGCCTTTTCACCCTGCACACCTATATCAGATACATGTGTATTTTTGCCCTTTCACTTGCACCCCTATGTAACTACAGTCTAATTCTGCCTTTTCACCTGCACCCCTATGTAACTACAGTGTATTTCTGCCTTTTCACATGCACCCCTATACATAATGTATTTCTGCCTTTTTACCTGCACTTATTCTGTGTATTTCTTCCTTTTCACTTACCCTCTATATGATAACAGTGTATTTCACAACTGTACCCCTATATGATACAGTGTATTTCTTCTTTTCACTGCACCTTTTTTCTCGGCCTTTTTACAATCACATGTACTGCCTTATCACCCTTTTCACCTGCTGCATTTTATAACAGTGTAATTTTTGTCTTTTCACCTGCACCCCTAAACAATCACCTGCACCCTATATATGATGCCAGTGTATTTTCTGCCTTTCAACTGTACCCCTGTATGATAACATTTCTGCCTTTTCTGCCTTTTCAATCACATCTACTGTTAACCATATGCAGTAACAGTGTCTTCTGCCTTTTTCAATCACATTTACTGTTTAATCATGATTTTGACATATGATTATGGTCCACTGGTTATCAACCGCTGTGCTAGTGCAAATATGTGACCATGGCAACTATTTCAAGACACACACACATCCTTGCCTTCCCAATTACCTTCAAATACTTTTCATCATTTCTGACAGAGGGAAAATCAATAACATGCTACAACATGTTTGTCTATGAGTGACTACACCCATGCATCACAACATCAAGTGCAGCCATGCTGACTGGCTTGTAAGAGCTTGAGATTTGACCTAACTCTGCAGTGTTCTATTTGAAATGAGCCTTCTTCAGTAAAATGCAAGACATGAAACAACATCTTCACTACTTGATAAGTCTTTCTGTCCATCCATATGTTAAACAAAGTTATTTCATTGGAACCCACACTCACAGAAGAAAATTTATACATTTCTGCAAAACAAAAAAAGCTTCATCACCAGAGAACGACACCATCACCTAATTACCGTCACCATCTTGGAACTATGGAAGACATTTCCTAGAGCTAAACCCTCACAAAGAAAAATGAAAAATAGAAAGGAAAGAAAGGAAGGAAAAAAGAGAGAGAGAGAGAGAGAGAGAGAGAGAGAGAGAGAGAGAGAGAGAGAGAGAGAGAGAAAGACAATCATGTTCTTCATCAGATGGACATCTTTGACATGATCACTTCTCATATCAGGAGGCGAAAGAAATATTAAAAACATGTTGGCTGAATATTCATTTGCTCCAATACAAAGTTACTGCTAAGGAAGTCAAAATGAGGAAAATTGCTGCTTCCAGTAGGTATTCCAAAGAGATTTTATTAAATGTATTTCACAAACTGTTTTTTTTTTTTTTTATATTAGAAAGATCTTCTCATTCTGATTAAAATGATACATGATAGAAGCCTGTACTACAATTAATAAGATAATTATGCTTTTTTTTTTTCCTTTTTTTTTTTTTTAGAATTTTTTTTCGCTAACATTTTTTTTTTTAAAATCAATTTCACATATATGCATCAAGAACATAATTTGCCACAGAGATCTCAAACTTTGTATTTCAATCTTTGTATATATCCAATCAAGCACAAAAGTAGATTACAAGTGATTCATTGAAAGTTAATTCAGGTATGGGCCTTCAAGCTCGGGACCAAAATACAAATATTTCCACCCATCTTTGTGGATAAACTGCCACAGAAATTATTTTCAGAAATTGGATTACAGTGGAATTCACCAAAAAGGCCACAAAAATGGACTTACTGCATAAGAACAAATGTGTAGAACTAGAAGATACTCTTACTGATCCTAGAAACAGAATATAAATATGCAAAAAAAAACAAAAAACAAAAAAAAGAAGCTCACATACACTGACACACAAATTAATAGTTTTAAAAAATCAACAAAGGACAAACTTTGTAATAAGAAAAACCTTCAAGCGACTGAATTCATGTGATTTATGGCCCAGTGGACCAAGTTGGGCCATATCAGGGCTAAAGTACAAACTCCATTTATTTTGCTTCCCAAGTACCTTGCAAACAATTTCTACACAGAATTCATACCGCCAAATGAGAAAGAACTGTGAATTACCAAATTCAAACTAAATAAAATGAGCCATTAAAAAAAAAAAAAAATCACTCGGTGTTTTCTTTATATTCATTGTTATGAGGGCAGGTGCAAGGTGTACTGATATAACAAACACCAGTGACTGTGAGCCACCGTCAGACATGGGCTACAGAGGTTCTTGTTCTTTCTTCTTCCGTTTTCAATAAAACTAAAGAACAAAAACTGATTCAAGCTTCAATTTTCTTTCTACCTTTTTTTTTTTTTTTTTTTTTTGCCATTTTATTTATATGCAAAAACTATCACAGCAAATATCCTCCCAAGAGAGGTGCATCCATCATTCTACATGTATTTATGTCTACTTTGAGATCTTGTAGGCTTTCAACAGCTTCTTAACAGATGGAACAGACCAAACCCCATCATTGCTTGAATTTGAATGTGATGCACACCTTGTACACTGGAAAGAAAACGTACTGTCCATGTGAAGAATAATGCCAGCACTTGAATCCATCAGTTCTAACCCACCCCCATTCTTCAATGTTATACACAATGTTTGCAGTGTGTGTGTGTGTGTGTGTGTGTGTGTGTGTGGGGGGGGGGGGGGGGGGAGAGTAGAAATCCAACTAATGCTCATGCATTTAAATTTACTCATTAGAATCTGACACGAACCAAAACCAACTATAAAAAAAAACGATGATAATAATGATAATGAAAGAAAGGAAAAGCTATGAACAAACAACAACCAACAACCAAGCCTAAAGCTATAAAATAGTCGAATGTTCAAGGACCAAACAAGTGGGACAAGGGATATCACTCTGCAGAAAAACAATGTCTGACAAATTTTCGTGGTCGCGTGACCACATATTCTAAATTCATCTGTAAATAGACAATAAATATACAAAATGAATTACCAAAAATCGTTATAAGCCATCTTATACTATATTCATCATAATCACAACAGCTATATTATCATTGAAAATATTCCAACGTGTTGACAGTACATGACTTCCCAACTTGGGCAAAGCACAGGGGCAACACTTCAGTTCCATCGCCGATTTCACAAAATAGTGAAATAGAAATAACTAAGTTTTGCTGAAAGAGACTCACAAGCATTATCTAATACCAACACGCATCAAGCAGGTGATTCAAACATGGTGTTCGATCAGCAGTTGTTTGCACTGCCACATGGAATTCAGATTCGGTGTGATCCTCCATCATGGCCATCCCTGTTCGCGAGCCTTCGTAAATGAGGAATGAGAAACCGGTTTTGATTTGTTTCTTGGCGCTCTTTTCCGAGGCATGCAATTGGTTGGCCCAAAATGAGGCGAAGTGTCTATGAAAGTGGGGACCATGAGCTTTCAATGGATGCGATGTTCTTCTCCTTCCATAAAGACTGGTTCGCTCAAAAACGAGTACGCCACCAATGTGCATGTTAAAAAATGA
>JADBJO010005705.1:99323-104323 GCA_016801955.1 Conus betulinus | reverse complement strand
GAAGCCGCTCATGGAAGCAGGTCACGGAATCCTTCCATGAACTCCTACACAACAGAAGAACACAAGTTGTCGTCCCAACGAACTCTCTGAATCCCTTTGACATGCTAGCTTGTTGCTGACCTCACGGACAGCCTCTCCATACCCACACAGGGTAGAGACTACACATATCTACTGACCACTCGGTCAGCTCTCCATACCCCAACAGGGTAGAGATAACACATATCTACTGACCATTTGGTCAGCCTCTCCATACCCACACAGGGTAGAGACAATGTCTAACATTCCTGCTCAATAGTATTGTACGCTTTCTCACGATTCAGCAGCTTTCGACTAGCGAACATGACTAGGTGAAGAACATCATCATTCTACTGGAACAATACAGCACCACCCAAACCAACAGAACTAGTATCAGTCCTGAGAACAAAATGATTACCCAATCTAGGTAACAACGCACAGGTGCAGAGGACAAGATTCCTTGAATCTTTCTCAGAGCTTCAACACACTCAGGGGTCCCAAGAAATAGACATGAAATAAATGCAATGCAGAAACGACAAGTACAATATTTCTTCTCTGACGAACACAATTGGGGATCCATTTGGACTATTCGATGGCTCAGTGATACCCAGGATCCAACATGATACCAGTCTCTCTCTCAACAGTCTTTTTCGCACAACAGTTCCTTCTAACAGGGACATCTGTTGTAAGAGGGATCTGTAATAGTACATTACCTGAGAAAGAACCTGGTTTGGGGGTCAAAATATCCTGAAAATCATCAAATGTGTCACACGCAACTCCCTGGTACTTTTGTCAGACAAAGTACAGTCAAACTGTACAGAACGAACATCTTCATCTGGCATAGAAGACGCCATCGGAATAGTTAAAAGCGTCATCACAGTCCTGGACGACACCAACCGTACGAACCACTTTACGAACAGTACAAACAGACTCCGGAGAGGGGATCCTCAAAAAGACCAACTCCTGTAGAACACTCAAGAGAAAGCTGTTCCTGCTCACAAGCCAAAGATGCTATCTCTGACCCAGGCACTGAAGTACCTTGTGAAAGAACAACTGTAGGTACAACATCAGAAGTAGACACAGCAGACACATCAGAAGACGTTAACTGAAAGCAAGATTTCAATGACTCATCCTTCTGTTTCTGAACAAGATCAGAACGGGAAATGTTCAGATCATCAGGGATCTGACACAAAGGCCTTTTCTCCACAACATGCTTATCTCTAGCCCTCGTAACGGCGGCTGAAGAGAAGGTTCACCAGATACATCACTGGACTCACCGCTTACAGAAACTCCAGGAACATTACCCACGATGAGATCTGCGACAGAGCTATCCAAGACACAACAAGTCAAATCGCCCACAAAATAAGGACAACTGACTGAAACTGTAGCCAGTGGAAACTCATCCACACGACCACCAAAAAGAAAAACACACTTCACTGTGGTTCCTAATCTGACTGTCAGAAACTAACCGCTTGCGAACGCCACAAATGGTAGCACCAGTATCACGCAGAACAGAACTCAAAGTGCCATTCACAGAACCAGACTCCAAATGCAATATGCCTTTGAACTCACCAGCAGGTAGACAAGCAAAAGAAGAATCAAGAACAGAGCAACAAGCACTGGACTGTATGCTGACAGCTGAGTTCTTGGGAACAGTGGAGTTACTAACCATGAAAGGACATTCATCTGGGTGACTAAGGCTACAAATTTTACAGGGATTTCTACCTGACTTCCATGGGCATCTAGCAGCTACATGTCCTGTCATTTTACACAAAAAAACACATAACACTTGCAAACTGATCAGAAGCACTTTCTGAGGAACTCTTACTGCCAGAGGTATGACGGGCGCCACGACCACGATAACGGCTACCGCCAAAGTTATTTCCACGACCAGCTGAGTAACCAAAGCTCTGATGACCACAATAACAGCTACCATCAAAGTTACTTTCATGATCAGCTGAGGAACCAGAGTAGTGGCCACTGTTTTGAAAAGTAGAGTATCTGTTTCGTCTGTCAGACTGACCACAGTATGGACTTCTATCAGACTGATCAGGATATGGATTTCTATCAAATTGACCTGGAGTTTTGTAGCCAACAGAAGCAAAAATGTTTACATCAGCTTTCCTAGAAAGCACCTTAGTGGGATGAGCATGTCTGTATGACTCTGCAGACTTGATCATTTCATCAAAAGTTTTCACATCTTTTTCACACAAAAAAGTAGCCAAGTCCTTAGAGACACACTCCAAAAACTGCTCACGCAAGATAAGATCCACCAGACCTTCAAAAGACTTATCACTTTTTGACAAAGAGACCCAACGTCAAACAACGTCTAAGTTCAACTGCAAAGGTCTCGAAAGGTTCATCTGAGCTAGGTTTAGCCTCACGAAAACGTTTACGAAAACCATCCGGAGTACATTGAAATTTTTTCAGCAAGCTCTCTTTCAAAAGCTCGTATGACACAACATTATTTTCAGCGAGACTGTGATAGAGAGTTAAAGCGGAACCCTCAAGTAATGCTGATAGGTATGTGACCCACAAATCCTCTGACCAACCTAAGGAACGCATGGGTTTCAAAACGAAACAAGTGTCTATATCATCAGTTCTTTCTTTAAAAGGGGGCAACTTAGGAAACGTAGGGCGAGGGGCGTTAAACCTGGGAAAACCAGAACCCTGACTCTCACTGTCCTGTCCTGAGACCGCACTCTGCCGAGAAGTAACTTGAAACTGTATTCTTTTAGTTTCTTCTATCTCTTGCATTCTTTTTGTTTCCTCTTGCATTCTTTTTGTTTCCTCTTCCTCTTGCATTCTTTTTGTTTCCTCTTCCTCTTGCATTCTTTTTGTTTCCTCTTTCATTTGTACCTCCTTCAACTGGAATTCTTTAATCCTAATTCTTTCTTCTCTTTCTATGTCTTGGGCAATACATTTGTCAACATAGTCCAGCAAAGCCTGTTCCTCCAGACCACATACCTTACCTCGTTGTAAATATTTTTAGCGAAAACTTTGTCCTCGTCCATAGAGGACACAACAGGACTTTCTTCCTTAGCCTTCTGTGCCATTATGAAAATATGAAACAATGTCCTGTCCTGTCAAGCCCGATACACACACTATTGGATCAAATACAAACAATTGCTATCACAAGCAAGAAAGGTTTGAAACCCTTGTCCACGTAAATATATAAATTCCAACGAGGATTTTTTTTTTTTCAAACGAACATTTACGGCAATCACTCTTAAAAAGACTAAGTATATTATCAAACCCCAACCACAGAAAAAAAATAGAGATAAAAAATGAAACAGGATTTCAGGGATATGGGAAGAAAGAAAAACACAATCGGTAATCAATGCCAAATTTTCAGCAACAAGTGTAAATCAAGCAATGACATTAGTAATAACGAAATATAATCAATGTATTGTTGTTGTTATTATTATTTTTTTTTTTTTTTTCACACACTAAGCATTCAAAATGAAACAACTAATAATTCTTTAAACTGGTTCAGGGCAGCCATTCACACATTCACGCATTCAAGAGAAAAGAACCCTAAGAATGCTGAAGAAGCAACACAATCCCCAAGTAAAGATAGAAACAGAAATAATCATCAGAGGGGTAACTGAAGATAATAAAATAAAGCCCACAAAGGAAGGGAGAACTAGGAACTAGGCCCTCGTATCTCCAGAAACTATACAGAAGGAGATACCCCGTTACGCTGGAGACGGAAAGAAAATAGACACAATCATACAACAAAACAATACAACGCAACTCAATTGTTCCAAAGAAAAGTCTGTGAACGTGACCTATCCTTTTTAACTGGGGCAGTTATAAGGGCACAAAACAAATGTTGCCACTAAGGTAATACTGAATTTAGTAGCAAATGAAATTCAACTTCGGGGTCACCAGATGTTACGGATGGTGCGGTGCGGTGCGTTGCTTTGCTGTCTGACTCCGTTCTCAAAAGTTTGGATGCGTGTAATAATTAGTCCCTACACACACCCACACCATACGCACATGGATAGCCAGGCAACACACGAGTTAAATTTTTTTCTTTATAATTATACTGCCTGAACCATCAAAATATACATTCATGTGAACTGGTACAAATCAACATATGTCACTACATAGCATATAGATCAAGCTATCAATACATAGGAACTTCAATTATCAGATATCAGCGTTCATATTACATATCTTGATATCACTCACAGATCGCCCGCGCCGTCCACAGTGTCTCACATATACAGTCAACACACTCGGTTCCACCAGTACTCAAGCCACAGTCTACAACACTAAAAAGAACGCAAAGAAGGATAACCAAGGTCCCCACACAATAAACACGGCTGTTCATGAACACAAACGACGAAGAAGAAGAAACATGTTCTCCACACAGCAAGCACAATAAATTACGTTGAACTATCAGAAGAAGAACCGCAGATTCACATTCACAAAGCACATTAATCCATAGCAGAAGAACCGCAGATCCACAATGCAAAGCAATCCATAGAAGAAGAACTGCAGATTCACAAGGCACAGTAAACCATTGAATCCCCGGCGAACACGATTTCAGCAAAGTTCCATAGAACACAATAAACTTCGATTCGTCGTGTAGTTGATCTAAAACAAAAATTAATTAACTTCTCCGTGTGTATTGATATTACAATGTTCACATCAATAAACTCAGCCCACCGACACACATGAGGTGGTACAATTAGCGCACATAAATTTTCTTGTAGGAGTTTTACGTCTTTGTCGGCGACACAGCCTTCACAACAATTTTATATAACAAATACATTTCCTGGTACATATTTCACTGGTACCGTCATCATCAGAAGTATCGCACATACACATTGACCATCGACGCACTACTGACTTGACAGTCAGCCTCTCCACATAGTAACACTACGGAGAAACGACGATTTAAACAAAATAAAATAGCTGGACACCCAAGCCTCGGCCGTTAGTTCTTGCTCTCTCTTCTCGTCAATATTATTATT
>JADBJO010005705.1:95000-97462 GCA_016801955.1 Conus betulinus | reverse complement strand
CTTCTCCCTCACTCTCTCTCTCTATCCCTCTATCTCTCTCTCTATTACCTATCTCGCTCGCTCCCCGCACTCTCCATCCTCCCCCCCTCTCCTTTCTCTCTCTATCTATCCCCTCTAGCTGCATCTCCCTCTCTCTCTCTCTCTCTCGCCCTCGCTCTCTCTCTCTCTCTCTTTCTCTCTCTCTCTCTCTCTCTCTCTCTCTCGTGTTGGGCAGCAAAGGAAACACGCTTTCCAGAAGGTTTAGGAATACACCTGTGTCGTTTGGTTTGGTTGCTGTGCTGCTGTGTTGTTGTTGTGTTGTGGTGGTGCCGTTATTCTGGTTCTTGAGTCGTATCGATCTATTTGATAATTTGTGTGTTATGTGTCTAAAAGTGGTTCATGTATGTATGTATGTATGTAGATTATGTATGTTGTATGTATGTATGTATGTATGTATGTATGCATGATGTAGGTATGTATGTATGTATGTATGTATGTATGTATGTGTATGTATGTATGTATGTGTAGTTATGTATGTTTCGCATGCTCTGGATGGTTGTCGGGCTTAAAACAGGACGGTACTTAAAAGGCCCTGTAACACTCAGAGGCAGGGCTTCCATAGGTGTGTGTGGACATTATCAAAAAAAAAAAGAACTTCAACAAAAACATGTGGTGACTTGAAACTTGTTGAAGTGTTGTTTCACCGCGGCATTGTTGTTTTCGTTTACAACAACGCAAATCAGTTATAAACCTGACCTTGTCTCATCGATCATAATAACCAAAAGGCTTTCATTGTCGAAATGTCCAATCCCGTTGATCCATTTCTTCAGTTATGCTATGAAGAAAAAATTTCAAAAAAAATACATGCCTCTTTGTTTTTCACTGAGTGAGGCAAGGTTTGATACAAAAAGTATCACTATCGTTACTGGGTCATTAGGAATTGTCCACAAACATGTGGTTCCAGGCCTTTGCCACTGCTCGGCTTGTCCAAATATAGGAGCAAAAGCTGACACATGTTTCTTGAGTAGTGTCAGTAATGATTGGGTACGAGGGAGGTGTTTGGGTGAGACGGACAGTTCCTCAGGAAACAGGCAAGGGCCCTACACAACATGAAAAAAAAAAAAGAGAAAAATGGACGGACTCAATGACAACGAGTAGGTACACGAGATGCATAGAGAAGAATAAGGAGAGAGAGAGAGAGGAGAGAGAGAGAGAGAGGAGAGAGGAGAGAGAGAGTGAGGAGGGGAGAGAAGGAGAGAGGGCGAGGGGGGGGGGGGGGGGGGGGTGGGGCGGGCCATTGAAACAGAAAGGGGGGGGGGGGGGCATGGGGGGGGGGCATGATCTCGTGGTCTGTCGTTAGTGTTTTTGCAGAAAAAGACAAGGTTGTATGTCGCTAGTTTTTTCATTTTTTGACAACATAACTTTTGGGACAAGACTGTGTTCTGGCGTTAGTGTTTTGAACATTTATGGACAAGGTGGTATAATTGTAGTTATCACAAAGTTTGCAATAAATGATGTGATATGCATGTATGTATGTATGTCTGTATGTATGTATGTATGAATGTATGTGTGTGTGTGTGTGTGGTGTGGTGTGTGTGTGTTATGGTATGTATGCATGTATGCATGTATGTATGTATGTATGTAGTATGCATGCATGTACGCATGTATGTGTGTATGTATGTATTTATGTATGTATGTATATGCATGTATGTATGTAGGTATGTATGTATGTATGTATGTATGGTATGTATGTATGTATGTATGTACGTATTGTATGTAGAAGCTACGGAATTCCAATCCCTTGCAACAATTTATTGTCCAAAGGTATGCAGACGATGTTTCTCTCTCCTCTCTCTCGACTCTCTCTCTCTCTCTCCTCTTCTCTCTCTCTCTCTCTAGTACTATTAGTGTCGGTGTTTTGTGTGTGTGTGTGTGTGGCAAAAGTGAGTGCGTGCGTGCGTACATATGTGCGTGCGTGAGTGTTTGCGTGCGTGTACACACACACTCTCTCTCTCTCTCTCTCTCTCTCTCTCTCTCTCTCTCTCTCTCTCTCTCTCTCTCTCTCTCTCTCTCTCTCTCTCAAGAAGCATGAGCGACAAACTTCCTCACGCTGATAAAAGGAAATGAACACAAAATCACGCCCGGTGTTCGTCCAGGTTGCATTTTCCTCATCCGCTCACTCACTCATCCCCACCCCCCCCCCCCCCCCCCCCCCCCCCCCCCCCCCATCTCTCATCCTCCCATTTTCCCCTTACTCTACCGACTTCTTGACAAAGCAACAGATTATTAACGTCTGATCCAAATGAAGGCTACATAATTCAACGAACCGTATAGCCTGATATGAATATATGAAAAGTGATGAATAAAGAGAGACATATAAAAAAAAAAGACACAGTTGGAAGAATCAAGCATCTAATCAGCTTCTTTCCGTTCAAATTCCGCTTCATCTTCAACACAAAACACGACGAAAATGTTGTTTTTAA
>JADBJO010005705.1:75000-80000 GCA_016801955.1 Conus betulinus | reverse complement strand
TTTTGAATACAAATGTTTTCTTCAATTTTTTCCCAAAGATTTGACTTCTCTCCAGTTAAACATTCAACGATGCATCAGCCTTGCATCGGTCTTCAATCGCCCTAAATAAACAGACCATGCGACTTCCCCGGCAGGCGTACAGCATAAAAAATGTTCTCGCTAAGTTAAATAACGCGCGCAGCGCTTCCAAGCAGTACTCACCCCGGGCCACTATCCAACAAAAACGACGCCAAACAGTCACATGATCTTTTTTTTTTCCTCTCAATACCCCAATACCGCTGACCTTCAATCTTAAAACACAAAACAACATGTGCACACGACACCTTCACACACCCTGTGCACATGACAGTATTAAAGATCAATCAATCAATCAATCAATCTATCAATTAATCAATCAGTCCATCGATCTCTTTCTCTGTCTGTCTGTCTGTCTGTCTGTCTCTCTCTCTCTCTCTCTCTCTCTCTCTCTCTCTCTCTCTCTCTCTCTCTCTCCCTCCAAGTCCGTCCGTCAGTCTGTCCGTCAGTCCGTCCGTCCGTGTCTGTCTGTCTGTCTGTCTATCAATCTATCTGTGTGTGTGTGTGTGTGTGTGTGTGTGTGTGTGTGTGTGTGTGTGTGTGTGTGTGTGTGCTGTGTGCATGCGAGCGCGCATATAGCTGGTCACAGGTACGCCTTCTTTCTTTTGAAAACCAGCATAGACACAAAATCTCTCTCTCTCTCTCTCTCGCGCGTCTCGTCTCTCTGTGTATATCAATCAGTGCTGTGTAGTAAAGCTGTGTGTGTGTGTAAATGAGCGCGTGCGCGGAAACGAAGTCTCAGTGCTGCCTAGTAAAGCTACAGACATAAATGAGCTTGGATGCTTAAGAAATGGCCCTGAATTCCTGAACATTTTCTGCATTAGTTTCCGCCCTCTCCTCTTTCCTTCCTATACATCCAACAGGCAGTGAACTGTGTCTGTCAGTGACAAAGCCTTCTACAATACTGTCTGTGGCTTGGCCGTTGTACCATCGCAAAGGAGAAAGTGTTTTCACTCGCGTTTGTTTGTTTGTTTGTTAGTTTGTGTGTGTGTGTGTGTGTGTGTGTGTGTGTGTGTGTGTGTGTGTGTGTGTGTGTGTGTGTGTGTGTGTGTGTGTGTGTGTGTGTGTGTGTGTGTGTGTGTGTGTGTGTGTGTGTGTGTGTGTGTGTGTGTGTGTGTGTGTGTGTGTGTGTGTGTGTGTGAGAGAGAGAGAGAGAGAGAGAGAGAGAGAGAGAGAGAGAGAGAGAGAGAGAGAGAGAGAGAGAGAGAGAGAGAGAGAGAGAGCAGAGTATGCAAAACCTACCGAATGGATTAAAAAACAATTTTTAGAACAATGCTAAATGCACATCTCAAGGACGAACCATGTTAGATTTGGATGTGAATGCGTGAAGGGGATTCGTGGTGTGGATCTGCGGAGGGGATCCGTGGATCAATGGAGAGGAAATGTATGATCAATGGTGTTGACACGAGGAAAGGTTCTGTGGTGTGAGTCCGTAAGAAGGATCCGTGGTGTTGATTCGTACTGTGGATCAGTGGAGAGAATCTATGGGGAGGATTATATGGAACAGTTTCGTGCTGCCGATCCGCGTAGAGTATCCGTGGTGGGATCCGTGGAGAGGATCCGTTGAGAGTATCAGCAGAGAGTGTCGGTCGTGGGATCCATGGAGAAGATCCATAGCGTGGCTCATCCATTCAGAGGATCCGGATCCTGCAGATCTAGGATCTGCTGAATCTTGGCAGAGATATCGGAGGACGTGAGTGGGTGTTGGGACTGCTTGTTGTTAATTTTTGCAGAATGTGATAATGGGGCGTAACGCCCACGTTCCATTACTACGCCAAGAAAGACTACTGCGAGATGCGCCAAGAAAGACTACTGCGAGATACGCCAAGAAAGACTACTGTGAGATACGCCAAGAAAGACCACTGCGAGATCGTGGAACATGTTATACGAAAAGAAACTGCAACTGTGTCTCTTCATTCGGTTTAAAGTATTGAGGAAGTTGACTGACATGTTGTGGAGATATGAGACGTGCACGGAGCGGCCTTATTTAAGAACAGTTGACATTCGGTGCCAGAGGATTAAAGGAAATGGGTCAAAAATTCCTTGACGTCTTGTTATCTCATGCCAATGTCCAGTATTTTGTCTGCCATTAAGTATGTCATGCTTTGAAGAGTCTTTTTCTTTCTTGCCAAGTAGGAGCGGTTTTTTTTTTCTTTTTTTTTCAGCTTTCTTTTTTCTGTTCTTTCTTTTTTTGTGTCTGTTTCTTCTCTTATATAATATTACGAATTGAGGCATTGTTTGTCCTCAGAAAAAAAGAAATTGTTATGTATGTAAATAAAAGAAAGGAATAGGCAATTGTGTCGACATGCTTGTAACATTCAGTGTCGATCTGGAATTATAACCTGAATCCGATGAACAAGGGACATTTTGACCGAGGTGACTTTGAAGAAGTGCTGTGTCTCCTCTGGTGGGTTGCCTCTTGACGACATGGCATTCATTGATTCTCCCTGCGGACTGCCGATGCCTGGACAGCATCGGGACAAGCCAGGGTGTGAATGTGAAACGGGGGAAAGGGGGGGGGGGTGTGCTAAACGAACGACGTGGGGGACATGCCACTGAGGCAGCATAGACCGTGAATCAGAAGAACATGTTGACCTAGACAGAGCTTTGCACTCTCTGTCCTCTGCTTTCGTCTCTGAGGAGGTGATATTTTAGAGTACAGTTTATAAACATAGAAAAAAAAAATAATAAAAGGTCGTCTGTCATTTGCACACTTCATTTGTGTAATGAACTCTTCACCGTTTCATGCAGTGAAAGTGTCTGTATCTGTGACACCCTGTGTGTGTGTGTGTGTGTGTGTGTGTGTGTGTGTGTGTGTGTGTGTGTGTGTGTGTGTGTGTGTGTGTGTGTGTGCGTGCGTGCGTGCGCGCGCGCGCGCGCGCGTGTGTGTGTGTGTGTGTGTGTGTGTGTGTGTGTGCACGCGCCTGTGTGCGTGCGTGTGTGTGTGTGTGTGTGTGTGTGTGTGTGTGTGTGTGTGTGTGTGTGTGTGTGTGTGTGTGTGTGTGTGTGTGCGATCGTGTGGTCGGGCGTTGTGTGTGTGTGTGTGTGTGTGTGTGTGTGTGTGTGCGCTCTCTCTCTCTCTCTCTCTCTCTCTCTCTCTCTCTCTCTCTCTCTCTCTCTCTCTCTCTCTCTCTCTCTCTCTCTCTCTCTCAACCTCTCCTCTCCTCTCTCTCTCTCTCTCTCTCTCTCTCTCTCTCTCTCTCTCTCTCTCTCTCTCTCTCTCTCTCTCTCTCTCTCTCTCTCTCTCTCTCGGTTTAGACAGAACTGTTTTTGAACAAAGGCCATCAAAGTAAACATGTGATCTATAGTTGAATAATTCCGTTTAAATCCAGCTCTATATTCGCCTCTAACATTGTTCTCTTCGACCATTCCTGAAGTCTTCTGTTAATGATAGCACTATATAATTTGCTACTAATATTACACAGCGAAATTCCTCTATAGTTGTTTGGGTTGTTAGCGGCACCTTTTTATATAATGGGAGAACAATCGATTCAGCCCAACTTTAAGGAAAACACACCTTTATCAACTAGAGTATTCATAAATTTTACTAAAAGGTTCATCACCAAATCAGATTTACAAGCAGTTTTATTTATTTCACTAATGATCCCATCTGGGCCTACAGTTTTTCGATTCCTCAATTTACATAAGGCCAAAATGATTTCTTCTTTCGATATAGGGCGATTTATATTATTATAATTATCATCATCTTCACCATTTCCGTGTTCCTGCCGTACACCACTATCGGTACTATCATTTCTTTCAAGCAGTTCCTTAAAATGATGAAACCAATTGTCCAAACTAATATCATTTTGAGGCTGGGTTCTTTTTTTCTGAATTTTCCGCATTGTTTTCCCAAACTCTTTCTGGCTACTAACAGAGGAAACTAATTTCTCTACCATTGTTCTGTTAAATACATTTTGTTTTTTCTTCAAAAGATGTTTATAGTCGCGTCTGGTATTACAGAATTCAAAATGATCAGGAAATTATATGTAGCTTTTTATAATTTTTGAGAAAAGCGTTTGACTCTGTCAACAGAAGTATATTATGGTCAATTCTGGTGAAGCATGGAATCCGAGGTAAATTATATAGATGTATTTTGAGCATGTATAACTCTGTGAAGGCGAGAGTGAGATGCGGATCATCCCTAACAGACTCATAAAACTGCACATTGGAAGTCAAACAAGGGGATGTCTGTAGTCCCGTTCTTTTCTCCTTATTTATCAACGAATTAACTTTAGAAGTAATACATAACGGTAGGCACGGAGCTCACTTTTTAAATGGTGCTTTGTAGATATTTATTCTCCTGTTAGCTGATGACGTTGTATTGATATCAGAAACAATAGTTGGTCTGCAAAATCAGTTAAATAGTTTAGAAAGAGCTACTGAATCTTTCCACTTAAAGGTAAACATGGGAAAAAGTAATATCATAGTGTTTAGGAAAGGCGGATATTTTTTGCTGCATGGGGAAACAAATGGATGTATAATGGAATTGCTATGCCAGTGGTGAATGCTTATAAGTAATTGGGCTTACATTTTTCAACCCGTTTAAGTTTCAGATTTGCTTGCAATGATCTTATAAGTAGAGCTAAAAACAATGTTTATTTTGTATCCTAAAGAAACTGCGTATGCTCGATAATGAGTCTCTGACATGTTTTTATTGTTATTCGACTCTCAGATTCAACCAATGGTACAGTACGGAGCTGAGTTATGGGGCCTCGAAGTTGCCTCTATACAAACTGAAAAGATTCATTTGTACGCATTAAAAAAAAAGTTTCTCGCTGTTTCACTACAAACACCAAATGATCTGGTCTATGGGGACACTAACAGATATCCCATTCATTTACTTTCGGTGGTTAGATGCATTCGTTACTGGCTAAAGATAACTGGAATGCCCCCAGAAAGATTACTTCACAAAGCGTACAAAA
>JADBJO010005705.1:50000-60000 GCA_016801955.1 Conus betulinus | reverse complement strand
CCAAAGCCCCAGCAGGGAGCACGAAAAAACACGAACCATTTGTTTTCTCTGCTGCCAACTTAAAAGCTTATTCTACTCCCCTGACGCAACGCCACCAAGCAACTTTGCCTTCACAAATCGTTTCACAATATGCTCCCGTCGTCTGTTGAGGCACTGACTGTATTTCTGTCACTAATGAGTATGGCACACCATGCACGCAATAGTCTGAATGTCTACAAGTAATACACAAGACATTCTTACAAATGCACAAGTTGTTGTCCTGTTTACAAAACCCAAAAAAAACGCATCAAGTGGTAAGGCGTGGAAAATGTTCCCCCAGAGGTGTTCAGTCAGCATACATAAGAGTCATGCAAAAGCACAATTATCTGTTCAACGGATCTTTCTCCCATTTACAAGGTGAAATCATGCCCAGTTGTTAGAAAATGTTCCCGCGGGTGTAATCAGTCATTATCTGTAATATTCATACAAAAGCATGATTGTCGTATTCAGCACAAAACTTTCCCATTGGCAACGGACAAAATTATACCAGCTTGTAAGATTGTAATAGATTACAGAGTATTTCATTATGAGGAGGATGTTGTGTTAAAAAGTGTGTTTTGAAAGTTTATTTTTAGTATCCTGTTATTTGGTTCTTTGTATGCCCACAGAGCATAAACACCTGTTTAGTTTCATCGCATTTTGAGTACAAATGACAAGGCATGTCCGACATACCAACTGCCATGGCGAAGTGGTTAATGCTGTGCACTTCTGGCTGGAAGGTTGTGGGTTCGATTCTCATTAGAGCCACTTGTCTGTAGGATTGTTCTGCTGCTGGTGGCTCTCATCCAAAGTTGAGCTTGCCGAAGTTTCAGTTTGGAAGACTGGGACCATACAATCGAGTACCGTCCATTTAATGGAAGCATCTCTGAGAGTGCTGCTCATATGCCTGACCAACACTACAGGTATCTGTGTTTACTGGGCCTAGGTGGCGCTGGGATATATCATGAAAGCGGACACAGAGTACAGCCCTGTCCTGCAGTCTTAGATTGAAAATGAAATCCATACCATCCTACTCATCAGCATTGATTAGCACACACACACACACACACACAAATGTCTCAAATTCAGTGGCCCTTCACCCCCTGCTGTCGTGGTGATCTCAGTTTTGAATGCCTCTCCATGTCCGTGGTTTTGGTTTCACTCTGTCTGGAGTCACTGGTACAAGCAAAACCTGAGGGCGGTCGTTGGACGGACGTGGTGTCGTCCTCCGGAGGGAAAGATCACTCATGCTGCCTCCACAACTAAGCAATTATTGTCACCATTAGGGGACTTAGTATGTGCTGTCCTGCTCATGTTCGTTCAGAATAAGCACCACTAAACACCACCAATGTGACTCGGCATCTCCTCCCATGGTCTGACTCTTGACAACTTGACACTGACTGTTCCCTGTGGATTGCCATTTTCAAGGATGCGCTGAGATGGGGCGGTCTCTTGCTGTGGACAGGGGATTGGAAGGAGTGGTGCTATGCAATGTCTCTGAGGTGACACAGAAGATCGGACATTTGCTACATCAGCAATACCTTTTTATGTGAAAAGGAATATAAACGTTCTCGTATTGATTTCAGAAGCACATATTTACATTCCATAGGAAGCTATGATTCAAACCTCCTTTTCCTTGATATACACAATATACCTCAACTTCAGTCTTTTCAGAACAAACACCCAAAGATCCCCCCTTATTAACTGTCCAGTAGCAGCTTTACATTACGTGGGGAAGCACAGCTGTGGGTCATTGATCAGACTATAGACAAACAAAATGAAAATTCATAAAAAAAAATGCAGCCATATTCACACACACACACACACACACACACACACACACACACACACACACACACACACACATATATATATACATATATATATATATATATATATATATATATATATATATATATATATATATATTACCAGCAACGTCAGGGCCCACAAACCCCAGCAGGGAGCAAGAACAACACAAACTATTTGTTTTCTCTGCTGCCAACTTAATAACTTATTCACTTCCCTGACGCAATGCCGCCAAGCAACCTTGGCTTCACAAATCGTTTCACAACTTGCTCCCGTCATCTGTTGAGGCACTGAGTGTATTTCTGTCACTAATGGATATGCCACTGTGTGTGTGTAGAGTCTGAAAGTCTGCAAGGCGTAAGCAAGGCATTTTTACAAATGCTCAAATGCTCGGTCTACTGTATGTCGCCGTGTTTACAACGCGAAAAAACACTCGTTAGTGGCAAGCATGGAAAACGTTTCCACAGAAATCTACAATCAGCAACCATAACATTCATATAGAAGCACAATTATCTGTTTAATGGAATGTTTCCCCCATTTGCAATGTGATATTCATACCAGCAAGATTATGAAGGATTCATGGAGTGTCTTTGTGAGGAGGATGTCGTGTTCAAAAATATGTATTGAAAGGTCTTTTTTTTTCTTTTTTTTTTTTTTTTTTTTTTTTTTTTTTTTTTTTTTTTTTGCGGTCCCATCTTCTGTGCCATCTCAGTGGCATTGCACCCATGCTGCTCATTCCAACACCCTGTCCACAGCCACAGCCTGGTCAGTCCCGCCACAGCTCCGACACCAGCAATCCACAGAGAGCAGTCAATATCAAGTTGTCATGAGACAGCACACTGGAGGAGACACTGCTCTGCTGCCGAGTCGGTGGTATTCAGCGGAACCTGTTCTGATCCAGCATATGCAGGACACCACCTGCTAAACTCCCTTACTGACTACAATAACGTCTAAGTCGTGGAGCTGGCGTGAGTGAGCTGTCCCTCTGGACAGCGCCACCACATCCGTCCAACGCCCCCCCCCCCCCCCCCCCCCCCCCCCCCCCCCCCCCCCCCCCCCCCTTGGACTCGCCGACACTGGTGACTCTGACGGAAGCAAACCAAGGCCACATACATAAAAGACGACATCAAAACTGAGGTCACCATGAGAGCAGGGCTTGAAGGGCCACAGAATTTGAGACTTTGTTGATGTTGATCAATGAGGATGAGGATGATGAAGATGGTGCTACGGATTTCCATTTCGGTCTGACACTGAATGACAGGGTTGTACTCTACACTTCCTTGCATAGTATACCCCAGCGTCAACCAGGCCCTAGAGATACAGACATCTGCAGTATTGGTCAGAAAATTTGAGGAACGCTTTCAGAGACGCATCCACTTAGTGGATGAAACTCAACTGTGTGGTCCAAGTCTTCCCAACTGAGCCCGTAGCAAACTCAACTCGGTAGGAGCCAGTCAAGGCAGGAAAATCCCACATGACTCTGATGGCAATCGAACCATCGACCTCAAGGCCAGGAGTCCGCGACGCTTACCACTTCGCCATGGCATCTGGTTGAAAGGTTTTTTCTTTGTAGTATCCTAACATTTATTTAATTGAATAGCCATTGATCGCAAGCGCATGCCTTTTCTTCTTGCATTTTGAAAGCAAAAACAAGGAATATCCTAAATACCGGCCACCATGATGAATGGTTAGTGCCAAGGGCTCCCGGCGTGAAGGTCATGGGTTCGATTCCCATCAGAGCCATTTATCTGTGAGATTTTATCGCCAAGACCAGCTCTCATCCAGGGTTAAGTTTGCAACAGGCTCAGTTGACATGACCACTCACTTAGTCGAGTTTTGTCCTCTTAATGGATGAGTCTCCGAGAGTGTTACTCAAGTTTCCTGACAACAATACAGATGTCTGTATATCTAGTTCCTAGTTGAAGCCAGGATATACTATGAAAATAAGCATAGAGTATGACCCTGTCATACAGTATCAGTTTGGAATGGAAATCTGTTACATCATCTTTATCCTCTTTATTCTCACTGATCAGGATTACAATTGTCTCACATTCTGTGGCCCTCTATGCCCTGTGCCCATGGTGACCTCAGTTTTGATATCGTCGCCATGTCTGTGGTTTTTAGGTTGATTCTGTTGAAGTCACCAGCATCGACAAATTCAAGGGGTTGTTGTTGGATGGACGTGGTGGTGGTCTCCAGAGGGACAGCTCACTCACGCCAGCTCTGCAGCTAAGCAATTATTGTCGTCTGTAGGGGATTTTGATGTTGTGTCCCTGCATATGTTGGATCCTGGCAGGCATCACTCAATAGCACCGGAGAGACTCGGCAGCAGTGCAGTGTTTCTTCTGCTGGGCAGCTCTTGATGACTTGACACGGACTGCTCCCTGTGGATTGCCTGTGACCAGGTTATGGTGGCACAGGCTGGTGTGCGAATTTGAGCAGAGGATCAGAATGAGTTGTCATTATGCACTGCCGTCGAGATGGCACAGAAGATAGGACAAAAAAAAGGGACTGTCATAGATCAAAAATACCTTTCATTTGAAAAGGAAAATCAAAGTGATCGTGATTCAGAAGCATGCGTTTACTTTCAATCGGAAGCTACAGATCAAACCTTTCTTCTTTTCACATATAGGTTTTTAATGAAACGATATCTTTCAAGTTCAGTCCTTTCATCAAAACCGCCCTTGCCTTCCCTTATTCACGTCCACCAGCAGCTTTGCGTAATGTTAAGAAAGCACTGTTGTGGGCCATTGGTTAGATTAGAGATAACCAAAGTGAACGTTCATAGAAACACACACACACACACACACACACACACACACACACACACACACACACACACACACACACACACACACACACATACACGCACACGCACACAGACACAGCGCACACACACACACACACACACACACACACACACACACACACACACACACACACACGCACGCACACACACACACACACACACACACACACACACACACACACACACACACACACACACACACACACACGCTCACACACACACACACATTGCCTGCAACGTCAGGGCCCAAAAGCCCCTGTAGGGAGGAAGAACAACACAGACTATTTGTTTCCTCTGCTGCCAACTTAATAACTTATCCATCTCCCCTGAGGCAACGCCGCCAAGCAACCTTGGCTTCACAAATCGTTTCACAGCCTGCTGCTGCCGTCGTTTGTGAGGGCACTGAGTGTATTTCTGTCACTAATGGGTATGCCACACAATGTGGGTTAGAGTCTGAATGTCTACAGGAATTACAAAGACATTCTTACAAATGAGCAAGAACTTCGTTTTTTTGTCCTGTTTACAAAACGAAAACACTCATCAAGTGGTAAGGCACGGAAATTGTTCCTACAGAAGTGTTAATCAACATGCATTATATTCATACCAAAGCACAATTATCTGTTCAATAAAGTTCTCCCATTTGCAACGTGAAAACCATACCCACGTGTTAGAAAAATGTTCCCATGGATGCCATCGGTCATTATCCATAATATTTATACTGACGTACGGTTATTTGTTCAGTGTAAAGTTCTCCCATTTACAATGCTGAAACCGTATTATGTATATCAGAGGTTTCTTGCTTTTTTTTTTCTTTAAGTATCATATTATTTCTTTCTTTGCATACTCATTGCACATGAACACCTGTCTATTGTTTATTGCACTTGAATGGTATGTACAAGGAATGTCCAACATACCAGCCACCATGGTGACGTGGTAGGTGTAAAAGACTCCCAGCTAGAACGCCATGTGTTGATTCCCTTTAGAGCCATTTATCTGTGGGAATTTTCTGCACCAACCGGCACTTACCTTGAGTTCAATTTGCTACGGGCTCAGTTGGAAAGACTGGAACCACACAACTAAGTTTCATCCATTCAATGGATGCATTTCTAAGAGTGTCGCTCACATTTCTGACCAACACTACAGGTGTCTGCATCTCTCGGGCTTTGTTGACGCTGGGATATATCGTGAAATTGAGTGTAGAGTACAGTCCCGTCATGCTGTCTCAGACTGTAATAAAAGTCCATATCATCATCTTCATTATCCTCATTCCTCAATGATTAACATAACACGTTTATCACGCTCTGGGGCCCTTCTCCCCTGCTCTCAGAGTGACCTCAGTTTTGATTGCCTTTCCAAGCCTATGGCTTAAGTTCTGTTCTGTTGTGGACGTTTGGTCGTTTGGGAGACAAACAAATGTGAACATACACAGAAAATGCAACATATTTACGCAAGTGTGTGTGTGTGTGTGTGTGTGTGTGTGTGTGTGCACACACACACACACACACACACACACACACACACACATATATATACACTTGTTGCCAGCAACGTCAGGGCCGATAAGCCCCTGTTGGGAGTAAGAACAACACACACTATTTGTTTTCTCCGCTGCCAACTTAATGAATTATCCATCTCCCCTGACGCAACGCCTTGGCTTCACAAACCGTTTCACAACCAGCTCCCATCGTTTGTTGAGGCACTGAGTGCATTTCTGTCACTAATGAGTATGCCACATCATGTGGGTTAGAGTCTAAATGTCTACAAGGAATAAGCAAGACATTCTTTCAAACGAGCAAGAACTTGTTTTTTGCACGTTGTCCTGTTTGCAAAACGGAAAACTCATCAAGTGGTAAGGTACGGAAATTGTTCCTACAGAAGTGTTCATCAACATGCATTATATTTATGTTAACCACAATTATCTGTTCAATGTAAAGTTCTCCCATTTGCATCGTGAAAACCATACCCACTTGTCAGAAATTGTTCACACATGTGTCATCAGTCATTATCCATATATATATATATATATATATATATATATATATATATATATATATATATATATATATATATATCAAGAATATTACTAAAACGCCTAATAAAATTTTTTAAAGTGCTCAACCCCTTGGGGAGCAACATCTGTTAAAATAGTATGGTAAAAGGAAGTTTTAAAATCAACAGATCTGTTTCGAGCGCTGGCTCTCCTCAGGATGGTTTTGGGTCGCCTACTGCCAGTGTTATATGGCCTAATGTCACTGTTTGCACGTGCGGATTGGCTGCACGTGTTGTTCGGTTTTTCAGGTTGTTTACAGTTCAGGGTGCGTTTGCTGACGATTTCCATTTGTGCCTGCAGTTGTTTACTATTTCTACTTTAGTATTTAGGGTTGCTAAGTATGGTTTGCATAGTATTAACCATTTTTCTGTTAACATAGGTTGCATCTTTTTGAAATGTTATTGTATGGTGATGCCCTTTTTATGATTTTCCAGGATATGTTATAGTTTATTTTTGTGTCTTTAAGTCTCCAAATATATTTGCTCAGTTCTGTTTGGTTTTTGTATTTTACTTTGTTGTATGACTGTTTATGGTTTGCATATCTGGTTTTGAAGTGATTTTCAGTGATCCCTATGTATGTTTCTTATTCATTTTCTGATGTCACAGTGGCTTGGTATACAATGTTGTTATAGAGGCATTTGTTGCTTAAGGGACACTGTTCTTTTGTAGTACAATTGCAGGATTTCCTTTCTTCACCCTTCTTTGCTGTGTTGCTTTTCATTTTGTTGGATGAATCAATTATATTTTTAAGGTTAGGCATGCATGAATATGATAGTTTGATGGTGTTCTTGTTGAATATTTTTAACAATTTGTGTTCTTTTGGGAAGGATGCTGTCAGAATTTTAAAAAATTCTTTCCCTACGTTTTTTTTTTTACTTGTCCATCATATGGAGGGTTGTACCATGTGGTTTTCCTTTTCCTGCTTTTTTTGTTTTTTTGTTCATGTTGTTATCTGGGTTGTATTGTAGTTTGTAGCTGTAACCACTTTTTTGCAATGCCTCTTGGTATTCTGCTGCTGCGTTGTTGAATACTCTTTCATTATGTGACAGATTAGATAATCTCTTGTTTATGCCATTGGGTATGGTTTTTAGTATAGATGGTGGGGTGGTTGCTATTGATGTTTACATAAATGGGAGTGTCATTAGGTTTTTTGTATGGTTTATATATGTAGTTGTTGACTCGGAAAGCAAGTCGGACTATACAGAGACGACGGCCTCGCCGCGCTAAACAACAATCCAAGAACCATCGAAAACAAGAAAAAAGAACTATGCAAAATTTTCCAAAACCATAACTTAAAAATCACCATCGAAGCAACAAAAAGGTAGTGAACTACTTAGACATAACACTTGACCTCAACAACTACATATATAAAACCATACAAGAAACCTAATGACACTCCCATTTATGTAAACATCAATAGCAACCACCCACCATCTATACTAAAAACAATACCCCCAATGGCATAAACAAGAGATTATCTAATCTGTCACATAATGAAAGAGTATTCAACAACGCAGCAGCAGAATACCAAGAGGCATTGCAAAAAAGTGGTTACAGCTACAAACTACAATACAACCCAGATAACAACATGAACAAAAAAAAAAAAAAAAAAAAAAAGGAAAAGGAAAATCACATGGTACAACCCTCCATATGATGGACGAGTAAAAACAAACGTAGGGAAAGAATTTTTTAAAATTCTGACAGCATCCTTCCCAAAAGAACACAAATTGTCCAAAATATTCAACAAGAACACCATCAAAAACTATCATATTCATGCATGCCTAACCTTAAAAATATAATTGATTCATCCAACAAAATGAAAAGCAACACAGCAAAGAAGGTGAAGAAAGGAATCCTGCAATTGTACTACAAAAGAACAGTGTCCCTTAAGCAACAAATGCCTCTATAACAACATTGTATACCAAGCCACTGTGACATCAGAAAATGAAAAGAAACATACATAGGGATCACTGAAAATCACTTCAAAAACCAGATATGCAAACCATAACACAGTCATTCAACAAAGTAAAATACAAAAACCAACACAGAACTGAGCAAATATATTTGGAGACTTAAAGAGAAAAAAAAAAAAACTATAACATATCCTGGAAAATCATAAAAAGGGCATCACCATACAATAACATTTCAAAAAGATGCAACCTATGTTCAACAGAAAAATGGTTAATACTATGCAAACCATACTTAGCAACCCTAAATACTAAAGTAGAAATAGTAAACAACTGCAGGCACAAATGGAAATCGTTGTCAGCAAACGCACCCTGAACTGTAAACAACCTGAAAACCGAACAAAACACCGGCAGTAGGCGACCCAAAACCATCCTGAGGAGAGCCAGCGCTCGAAACAGATCTGTTGATTTTAAAAACTTCCTTTTACCATACTATTTTAATATATATATATATATATATATATATATATATATATATATATATATATATATATATGTGTGTGTGTGTGTGTGTGTGTGTATGTATGTATATATATATATATATATATATATTTTTTTTTTTTACAGAAGTACAGTTGTTTGTTCAGTGCACAGTTCTCCCATTTGCAATGTTGAAAGCACATTAGCTTGTAAGATTGTAACATATTCACAGAGACTGATGGGAAGGATATCGTGTTTTAAAAAGCGTATTGATTGTTTGTTTGTTTGTTTGTTTTTTCTACTTTTTTACTTTAAGTATCATATTTCTTTCTTTGCATACTCATTGCACATGAACACCTGTCTATAGCTTATTGCATTTGAATGCAATGTACAAGGAAGTCCAACATACTGGTGAAGTGGTAGGTGTAAAAGACTCCCAGCTAGAACGCCATGTGTTCGATTCCCTTTAGAGCCATTTATCTGTGGGAATTTTCTGCGCCAACCGGCACTTACCCAGAGTTCAATTTGCTATGGGCTCAGTTGGAAAGACTAAAACCACACAACTGAGTTTCATCCACTCAATGAATGTATTTCTAAGAGTGTCGCTCACATTTCCTGACCAACACTACAGGTGTCTGCATCTCTCGGGCTTTGTTGACGCTGGGATATATCGTGAAATTGAGTGTAGAGTACAGTCCTGTCATGCTGTCTCAGACTGGAATAAAAGTCCATATCATCATCTTCATTATCCTCACTCCTCAATGGTTAGCATCAAACGTGTATCACGTTCTGTGGCCCTTCTTCCCCTGCTCTCATGGTGACCTCAGTTTTGATTGCCTTTCCAAGCCTAGGGCCTTAGTTCTAGTCTGTTTGTGGGCATTTGGTCATTTTGGAGACAAACAAATGTGAACATTCACAGAAAATGCA